>QEOT01007999.1:20096-295030 GCA_003123785.1 Pterocarya stenoptera
CCTTTTTCTTTTTGTTCTCTGAATTCTTATCTCCCCTAATCCTGGGCTCTTCTTGCATTCCAATTTTGAAGTGTCCCCAAAGCATGGTGGAGGAAGCTCTTGATTACATGGGCACTTGGTTGGACCATAGTATCTATGTGGATCTTCTGCAACATGAGTGCAGATGGGGGAGGGAGAGAGGAGGAGAGGGAGAGGTTTCTGGTATATGAGAGTCCATTTTAATTATTTTTGGAATACCTACGTGGCACTTGTTGATTGGCCGGTGTGAAATTAATATTCACATCCGACCGGCCTGGAGCGCCACTCATAAAATCTACTTGGAGAAGTGGTGAAGGGAGACATCATATGCTTGATATAATGTGTAAGATTGAAGAATGTGGAGGTCTTTTGAACAACTGGAATTACCATAGCTTTGGTAATGTGCAAAAGTAGCTACACTTGGCAAGACAACATAGAGCAGTTGAATATATCTGATCCAGTAGGGGAACAAGTATATGAGCATGAGAGGGCTCGGGAGGAGGTGCAGAAATGGTTTGAGCGGGATGAGGTGATGTGGCGTCAAAGGTCAAAAGTTTTGTGGCTTAAGGAATGTGATAAAAATTTGAAATATTTTCATATAAAAGCGTCTCAAAGGAGGAGAAAAAATAGATTAGAGAAAGTTAAGGATGAGAGAGAGGTTTGGCAGTTTGGTGATCAAAGGGACTTAATTAATATATATTGTTTTCTAGATTACAATTGTTTAGTTCTTATGGTCATAATAAGGAAGAGTTACGTTGCTCCTAAGCACTTAATTAATCAAATACAAGTGTGAATCATCTTGAATGAAAGTTTCAACCAAATGTGGCCGGCATCCTATACCTAGAAGACAAGCCTATACGTGTCCTATATCTATGTACGTACGAATTAGTCTTTGTCGAATAAATATTAGACCTATGATCATCATCAGTATGTCATCCACTCGATCCCTATTTGTGTCCTTTTTGTTTTCTTAGCTTATACCTTTTAAATTTTATAATTAATGGATTCATAAAATATTATTTAAGTGAAATTTGTCTGCCGGCCATCATAACTCTTGATGATGGCCGCGTGTATTTTGGCACACTACATAAATTAAAGATCCTAGCTAGCCGGCACTGGTCAGCTCTTTATTCATGTACAGATAATCCTTTTGTATCTAAAATATTTGGCATAAATTTTATATGACTGCTAATTGCTTGTTTGCATCTAGCATGCCTCAAAGAAAAGGCTTAAGCTTGGGTTATAAGCTTCTCTATCACCTTCATCAAGCATATAAATATATATATATATATATATGCTTCGTCAATATATAGGTTGCAAATGTTGACTCGTACGATTTCTTCGTTATTATGTCTTACTAATTTATACCGCTTCATCTTTTCCAATTTGCGCTCCAAATTCTTTGCTTCTTTCGTACTAATTAATCCAAATTAATAAAAAGAAAAAGTCTTCGACTGGCCTCTTTTTTTTTATAAAAGAGCCGGTAGCCACCCATATAGTGACCCCGTCCCAAATTTATTAATAAAACTCTCACTTATGGCGGAGGAATAGTACCGTGGTAACATCATTACACTTGGAGATTTACAAAATATAACGCTATAAACTAATCCAAAACCAAGTGTCAAAACAAGCCAAGAAAAACATAATAGACCAGCAAGAAGCCAATTCTAACAAGCCTAAAAAAAAAAAAAAAAAAAAGCAGACTGGCGTTCTTATTCTATCCAAAAACACCTTATTGGCCGCCTAAAGGCGAGTAGATTATTTCCTACTTAAATATGACAAACCGGCCCTATCAAGTCTGAGAAATCCTCTAGCCATCTGTGGAAGCTCCAAAGCAAAATAATAAGTAACATTACTCCCATTTGCACCAGATTTAGCAAAAAAATCAGCAATTACATTGCATTCCCTAAAGATGTGTCTACTAGTGAAACGAATCTGACCAAGAGAATTCGTGATTTCTTCCTAGTAATCTTCTAGGTACCACAAACGACACCTACGACTTCCAATCCAATCAATAATCAGTCTTGAATCCATCTCAATCTCAATAGCCTCAAAACTCATACACCTAGCATGCTTCAAGCCATAAAACAAGCCCATAACCTCAACATGGTCATTAGAACCACAACCAATAGGCACCGAAAATCCCAAATGCAAATCCCCATCATGATCACGAATTATTCCTCCCACTCCTGAAGCACCCAGGTTTCCCAGAGAGAAACCATCAACATCAAGTTTGTACCACCCAAACTTTGGTTTCTCCCACCTCACAAATTTTTCACCCCTCATACAGAGCCTCGGGATAGGAAGGTGCAAGGATTTTAGCAACTCCTCATCCCTCTTGCTGAAAATTCTTTGGTCTTTAAATTTTAAGGCCACCCATGACAACCAATATTTCATATAAATCCATACCGTGTCAATAGATTCAAAGGAGCCCTCCATCCGAGCCTTACATCTCCTCCACCATAAACACCAAGTGATAATAATAGGAAGAATACCAAGAATCTGTCCGCTACAAGATGAACATTTTGCCCTGCGAAACCAACATTCCACCCGCTCTTTCCAAGTACGACCAATCAAATAAGGCATGCCTAAATGAATGCAAGCACGTTTCCAAATCTGTGTCGCAACCCACTACAACAGAAACGACTTTTTGGGATGAAATTTTTCGTCCCAAATTATAGTCATTTCGTCCCAAAAAATTTTTTGGGACAAAAAAAATTCGTCCCGAGCTCGTCCCAACAACACTGTCCCAAAAGATATATTGGGACGAAAATCACCATTTTGTCCCAAAAAATATCTTTTGGGACGAATTTGATGGAAACCTTTCGAACACGTTCGAACGGGAAAACTTATTTGTCACGGTTGAAATTCGTCCCAGAATATCGTTCGAACGGTAGTAATTGACGTTTGAACGATTTAAATCTACGTTCAAACAACGAAAACATTAGTTATACCCGTTCGAACGGTAAAAATATAGCTTTCCGTTCGAACGTCAAACGGATATATCGAATGGCATAAATATAGATTTCCGTTCGAACGTGGTGAAATTTTCGTTCGAACGGGACAAAAAGAAATTGAGTTCGAACGTTAAAGTGGGAGTTCGAACGATAACTATTTTATATAAACTCAATAATAAAAAATCAAATAGACATTCATAATATTTGAAAAAATACATTAGAAACTGTTTAATAGTCACAAAAGTTTTAAAATAAGTGTAAACTAAATAAACAACCATGAAACTAGCATTGTTCGTACATAAATAGACAATCCCAAAATGTGTACATAAAAAACCATTAGTTGCTTGGAGGCCTGTACTGTTACATAAGCTGCTGCATTTGGAGTTGCATCTGTCTCCTGAACTCTTCTTGTTGTTCTTCATGTTGTTTGAAACGCATCTCCATGTCTGCTTGTTTCGCCAATTGAGCCTCTAACTCATGCTGCCTTGCAGTCAATTCTTCTATTCTGGAATTCGCATTCTCTAGCGCTATAGAAGCCGTAGAGGCAAACCCGGAAGAAGAGGAAGAAGGTGAAGGCTTTACACAGCGACCCATACCCCTTAAATATCCTGAACGTTGACCCAAGACTTGTGTAAAAATATCAATATCACTTGTTGAGGAATTTTGATCTGATGCAGATTCAGTACGAAGGGCAACCATTTTATCCTAGACATATATAAAATAAAGAATTAATATCGTCATAAATATTATAATATATTTAATTAATGTTATAATACTTACATAATTTTCACGGGCATCAGGATGAGTCCACTCTCCATTACGATCAGTGTGTGATGCAGCATATAATTTTGTCAGATCATAATTGGTATCTGAATCTTGCTATAATAAATATGTGTTTAGATATAAAGTCATTATGATTCATCCAAACAATTAACTATATCCAATAAAAAAAAATAACAATACCAATTTCTTAGAAAGGCGATGGAAAGATCTTGAGCCTGCATGATGATTAATCTTCAATTTTGACCTATTGTTTTGTTTATAGAACTTTGCTCCTGCAAAGAAATTGAAAAAATTATAAAACAAAATAACAAATAAGACAAGTTAAATAATTAATTTAATTATACCTGATATGATGGATCATCAAACATGTCACAAAGTTTTTCCCACTCAGAAGGTCGGACATCTTGAAAGGGATGTTGGCGTGCATCTTCCTTGCTCTCAAACTTATTATAATGCTCATGACACCTCGCCTTATATTTACGGAATGAATTACTCATAAGCTCTTCCACAGTCTTACGCTCCTCTCTCCGACCAAAATTTAATTCAAAATCATCCTTGAAAAACATAGTCACAAACATATTATCATTTATAATATTCTAAATTTAAGTAAAATATAGAAATTTATTCTACTAAATCAATGTTAAACATTACCAAACAACGCTTCTTGATAAGCTCTTTAACATCTTGGGGAACTTTCTTCCATGAAGTCGTTGCCAAAGGTGCATAAGTTCGTGTAAGAGCACCCACATGCGATGCAAGCCAAGCTGCTGGTTGTCCTTCGCCTCCGGTATGTTCGTCAGGAATGTTAACCTTGATCTTACCCACCTTGCGATATTTTTCCAACGTCACGCCTCTAGTGGTGCCTCGACCTTGACGAGATTGTACTGTGGACTCTATAAAATATAACATTGTAATCAATCTCTATTATATGTCTATCATACTACCTTAATTAATAACTTTTATGAGTATTAAATTTTTACCTTGTTCTGTAGAGTCAATCTCTAATGGTGAGTCTGAAGGAGAGCTAGGAACAGGTGGAGATGGGTTGCGAACTTCCTTCCTCTTTGGTGGCATAATTTCAAACCACTGATACATTCAATAAGTAAAATATTTGTCATCAAGTGTAATGTTAACACATAATTGGTCAATCGGTTTCTGTATCAATTTCATTTGACAATTCGCTCTCATCATCTGTAGATACTTCAGATGATTCAACATTTTCATCAGTTATCGTATCAACAATTTCAGCTTCAATATCTTCTCTATTTAATGGAATCATCTCGTACTGGCTCAAATCCACAAACAAATTTAAGGCAGGTTGACTCTCTTGGTATGCTTCTTGAGTAGAGGGATTATCTTCTTCTTCATCTTGTCCTTCCGCCTGAGGGATAACATCATATATATTTCTTGGAGAATATTTTTGTACTACTCGCCATTGATGTCCTAACTCTGGATCATCTAAGTAGAATACTTGAGATGCTTGAGAAGCCAAAATAAAAGGATCATCTTCATACCATTTTTTTGATGTATTAACACTCAAAAAATATTCATCATCACGGACGCCAGTTCGAGGATTGCTTAAATCCCACCAATCACACTTAAACACATACACTGCAAGCTCCCCCAAATATTTCATTCCAATTATATCGACAATAACCCCATAGAAATCAATGTTTTCTCCATCATGACTCCCTTCGACTAGGACACCACTATTCTGGGTTTTCCTATAACAATCTCGATCCATTGTGTGATACCTACTTCCCCGAGAAATACATGCAGAATATCGAGCAGCGCGTCTCGATGGGCCACGTGCCAATGCATATAGTTCATCTGATATATCGTTTGGATTATTTGCATGCATTTGTACAACCTACATATTGAATAAAGCATATATTATATCGAAATTTACATCAAGTATTTTTTTATTGGTTATTGAGTAAAGCATATGTAATGTCATTACCCGTTCTTCAAACCACTTCGGGAACTCCTCTTCATGTTTCTGGTTTATATCATTTACTCCCAGTTCCTTTAGCACGTTAATATGATCACTGAAATTGATGATTATCACAAAATCTTTTATATTCTTATAATTTTTTTAAAGTAAATGAGCGAATTTACTTTAAGAAAAAGTTATAACTTACTTCAAGTAGTTCTCTATTTCAGGACAATTGTTGAGCACATACCACTGAGCTTTCTCGAACTCTCTTCCACACAAGTCATAACCACGCACAGCACCAATTGGACGTACTTGCTGGGAAAACACAGAAAATACATTTCGCTGTCTTGCTTGGTCAACGTCAAAGTTTCTTTCCGGTCGATCAAACCTAGTGTCAACTCCATGGAAATATTTGGAACAGAATGTATGCCACTCATCGTCAATATATGCTTCTGCAATTGATCCTTCTGGGCGAGCCTTGTTACCCACTGTACGTTTCAATTTTCCAAGAAATCGTTCAATGGGATACATCCATCTATATTGAACTGGTCCTGCAAGTCGAGCCTCACGCGGCAAATGAATGGCTAGGTGAACCATGACGTCGAAGAATGACGGTGGGTAAATACTTTCTAACTTACACAATATTATGGCAATTTCTCGTTCCATTCGATCCAAAGCTTCCACATTCAACGTCCTAGCACATAAGTCTTTAAAAAATGCACCCAACTCAATCAAAGCCACGCGTACGTCTCTCGTCAAGTACCCACGGATACCAATAGGCAAGATACGCTGTAAGAATACATGACAATCATGACTTTTTAATCTAGTTATTTTCCTATCATTTGTTCTCACACACCTTGCTAGATTCGACGCATAACCATCCGGTAATTTAATATTGTTCTGTATTGTAAGTTTCCGTTCAAACGGTGTTAAACCTACCGTTCGAAAATAACATACCCGTTCGAACGGTGATCTCAAACCGTTCGAACGGTGTTCATTCCAGATTTCCAGTCTTCTTCAACCACGGAAAACGCACATATATCAACAAATGCACAAACCATAACCAGTATAATAACAACATGCCAACAAATAAAAATATCAAGATGGAGATTCAAACTTAGATAAAAACTTATAAAAAGTAGATTATAAAAAACATACCTTAGATGAAAATCCAAGAAAAGATAAAACCTTAGAACCGAGAAAGAGCTCCACAAAAAGTAGTAGAAATAACGTATTAATCCGAAAATACTTGAGTGAGATGAAAAGAGTAGTATTTGGGGCTGGATTGAGGGAGAAAGGCTCGGTTTGTTCGTGATGGTCTGAGAGGGGCGGGAGGAGAGGGACGATTCTGAAGTTCTGCCGTGTATTTCAATAAAGTTTTCCGTTCGAACAATTATTTACTAACCGTTCGAACGTGAAACAACGAGACGGGAATAATTTCCCTCCAAAAGTTTCACATTCGAACGCTTAAATAGTACGTTCGAATGTGAAATTATGCATTCCTGCTCTCATTCATAAACGTTCGAACTCTTAATATTTACAGTTCGAACAGTTTGCTAAATGTTTAATAATATTTTTTTTTTACACTATACTATTAAATAAAATAACAACATTAATATATATAGACATATTAAATGATACTATAGTTTAGTAACTATGTAATATCATACTAACGCATATTATATATTACATTATAGTAAAGTATATATGAATATATAATATCATACCAATTAAGTTATAAGTAACATATATATAGTATAACCATATTGTCTTACTAGCTAGCATATATATAAGTGTCCTCTAATTGGTGAACTATAACTAAAATATTAGACTATAGATAACATATATATTGTATCATATATATTATAGTATAGTAAAGTAAAATACAATATATATTATTAACTATATATATCATATAAGTAACTATAATATATAGTACTATATAGATATTAATATACCGTTAATATATACTCATAGTATTTATTAATTATAGTATCATATATATATACAAATTATATATATATGTTCACCATAATATTTATATAATGTTATAACATATAAACTAGTATATAATATAGTATTGATACTATATCATATAACTCATAGTATATTATATATATAGTATATTAAATATAATAACTATATATTATAATATGCCATTAATAACATATATATAATAATTTATATTATAATATATACTAACATATATTATATTCTATGAATCAAATATATAGTACTATATAGATATTAAAATACCGTTAATATAAACTAATTATAGTATTTATTAATTATAGTATCATATATATATACAATTTAATATATATGTTCACCATAATATTTATATAATGTAATAACATATATACTAGTACATAATATAGTATTGATACTATATCATATAACTCATAGTATATTATATATATAGTATATTAAATATAATAACTATATATTATAATATGCCATTAATAACATATATATATATAATAATATATATTACAATATATATATAATAACATAAATTACAATATACTATATATATATAAATATATATAGTATATTGTACTAAATAATATATATTAACTATATTTCAATACCGTTCAAACGTGTTAACAAACCGTTCGAATGGTATTGTATATATAACTATATTTCTTATAATTACGAGTTAATATAAATATAATTCTCTTAAAAATAAAAACATATGCTACACCGTTCGAACGGTGAAAGTGCACGTTCGAACAGTGTAGTAATTTCCCGCTATAACGATGTTACTTAACGCGCCAAAATTTCCGTTCGAACGCAAAAATTAATGACTTCGAATGATGCCTCATTACCGTTCGAACGGTTAAATTATTAGGGATGGAATATTTCGTCCCTGAACATACCGTTCGAACGCGTTTGAACGGTATGTAGCTTCCGTCGTCTTTTTGGGACGAAATATAAAATTCGTCTCTAAATCTCACTTTTTGGGACGATTTTCAATTCGTCCCAAAATAAAATCGTCTCAAAATCTCTTTTTTGTTGTAGTGACCTCACCCAAAGCAAGCACATTATCCTGATCCTCATAGGCTCCCAAAACACAACAATCACACTTCGAAGCCATAATAATACCAACTCTACGTATTCTATCATCAACAGGTAGGCAACCATGCATAGCCTTCCATATCAAATAGACATTATTTTGGGAATAAAAGGGTGCCACACCCAATCCATCCACGGGATCTTAGGTGAATGAGTCCGAAGACACTCCCAAGCACTTTTAGTAGAAAATTTCCCATCCGCCCTCGATACCCAAATAAGAACATTATCACCATTTTTTAAGTTACCCAATTTCTCAATCAACATATCAGCTTTTTCCAGACCAACTAATCTTTGAAAAAGATTAATGTTCCAGTCCTCCCCAGATTTATACTCAACCAAAGTTAAAGAAGGAAGATCCATAATTTGTTGTTGATCACACAAAGGGGCCTCACCCACCCAATGATCCCTCCAAAAAGATAAGTTTCTATTTTTAACCTGCCACAAAGAGTTTTTTTGCATATAAGGAAAACATTCCATAATCATACTCTAGAACCGACTTCCTTTACGAGGATCAACTAGTGAAATATGTTCCGAACTCACATATTTAGCTAAAAAGAATTGGGACCATAAAGTTTTACCTTGGAGCAGATTCCAGAAAAGCTTCATGTGGAGAGAATGTTTTACTTCATGAAGATTTCGAAGCCCCACACCCCCTTCAGAAAATGGTTTACACATCTCATCCGAGGAACACCATTTTCGTTTGGGCTTTCCTTCACGAACGCCCCAAAAGAAAGTACTCATAAGCCTCTTAATCTTATCCAACACCGTGTTTGGTGTAGATAAAGTTGATAAGCAATGAATTGGAATACTTTGCAATACATGTTTTAGTAAAAGTAGGCGAGCACCATTAAAGAGAAATTTAGCTTTCCAACCCTCTAATCTGCTTCGGATTTTATTAACTAAATCATCAAAATGCCTCGTCAACAAACGCTCAGAAATAATAGGAACTCCCAAGTATATAAAAGGTCATTTATCTTCAATAAAACCTGTTAGGCGCAGGAGCATACGTCACCTTGCCAACATAATTTTATTGGAGAAGATAATCGAAAATTTATCCTTGTTAACAATCTGACCCGACCAAGCTTCATAATCCTGCAAAATCTACATGATAGCTTTTAAAGAAGCTTTTCCCCCATTAGAGAATATAACAATATCATCTGCATATAATAAATGAGAGATCATAGGGGAAACTTTTGGATGAGAAAAAGGCTGAATTTTCCCCAGTGCAACCTGACGCTTAATCAACCGTGATAGAATCTCTTCCACAATAATAAATAAATAAGGAGAGAGAGGATCCCCCTGTCGCAAACCACGACCACTCTTAAAGAAACCTTCAGGAATGTCATTCAGAACAATAGAGAACCACAGGGTGGAGATGCATTGATTAATAAGCCTACAAACTAATGGAGAAAAACCAAAGGATTCCAAAATATGAAGAAGGAAACCCCAATCAATGCTATCATACGCTTTTGCCATGTCAATTTTAAGAACTACATTCCCCCCACGAGTTGATTTATTGAGATCATGACTCAATTCTTGAGTCAGGCTAATATTCTCATAAATACTACGCCCTAGGATGAAAGCACCTTGTTCTGGAGAAATAATACGAGCAAGCAACAATGAGAAATGATTAACAAGGATTTTTTAGCACACCTTATAAATGACCGAGCAAAGGCTAATAGAACAGGAATTTATCAAAGCTCCTAGGATTATCAACTTTCGGAATAAGCACAAGGTAGGAGGCAGTGTAAAACCGAGGCAACACACCACCCTCAAAAAATTCCGCCACCGCTTCAATAACATCATTACTGACAATGTGCCAGCAACACCTAAAAGAACCCGAGTTGAAGCCATCAAGCCCCGGGGAACTGTCCACAGGGATGGACCAAAGCACATCATAAACCTCTTGAGACGATGGGATTTTACATAGAGCATTATTTTCCTCTTCTGTGACAATGTGATCAACCAAGTCTCCTAACTCTAGAAGAATAGTACGCGGGCGAGCATCCAAGAAATTACAAAAATATTCAACCGCACCCGCATGGATTTGTTCCGAAGAAGTAAGCATGGTCTCATCCCTAAGCCTCATTGTTTTGATTAGGAGCCGATTCTTTTTACTCACAGCACGGAAAAAACCAGAATTCCAACGTAGGAATCTTTCATCAAATTTGTCTACAAACCTTTCAATGCAAAAGGTATGTAAAAAGGAGATCATACAATAAACTAATTACTTTAATTTCCTTGGAAAATCCATTTCCGTGAGCTTTTAGTGGGATTCAAAGTTGAGGTACTGTTTTAAACAAATATACATGTAGTTTTTTTTTATGCTCATTTTATGACTATGTTTTCCTATCGCTAATTTCTATATCGCTTTTAAATAAGATAGATGGGACAAGTACTTACAATTTACAGAACATGGCAACTACAAAAGAAATCTTGACATGGCCATTTACACAAACCCAATGTAAAGTTAGTTATGGTACGTACATAAGAATTAATACTACTCTAGCAAAACCCTCGAAAGGAAGTCAAAGTATTTTTATTATTAATGATCGATATATAATATGGAAAAATCTATTCATCATCCCAACTTCCATCATCCTCCCATCATCCCATGACGTGGCATTAGATGATAGGTTCACAAGTGAAATATAATAAATAATCTCCAATCATCTAATGTCACATCATAAGATGATGAAAGTTGGGATGATGAGTAATATTACTCATATAATATATATATATATATTATTATTAATAGATCATCAGCTTTATCTGGTGGTGTGGATCGACCTTATATTAATTAAGGATCGATATATATGGTATCATTCCAATCTTGTGCAATATTGCTTCATTTGGAAGCTAATTAATTAGGGACGTCAAGATCGTCAGAATAATATTGCAGCTTGGATCTTTATTGTCGGAGCACTTGATAAAGCTAGATTAGATCCGAATTTGTTTTTGTTAGGTTCTCAAATTTGAGAGTTAAAAGAAGTATTTTCAAGATCGATATATGCTAGTTAAAGGGCACATAAATATATTCTCCACCATAAGTGGGTGAACCTCATAATTGTCTCGATCGATAATCTTTTACGTTACACATGCATGAACTAATTTGGACATCTGTAATACCGGCAGATTATGTTCGACCTTAATTTAGACATCAAGAATCATCTTAATTGGCACTCAGATTCGAACATGCCCTTATTATATTAATAACTTGTTGTACGTAATTAAAGCTGGCGTCCAATGTCACCAATATTGCTAAAATAACGAGATGATTATATAAATATATGCAGAGAAATGCATGTCAACCCTCCCAGCAGCAACATCTGTTATAGACAGCCATATATAGTTAATTTCCACCACATGGACATGACCAGGTACTAAAACTATAAAATAAAATAAAAAATACTACATATAATTAATTCCATATTAATATATATAATCATATCTAACGTACGTATGTTGTTCAAGAAAATATCAGGTTATTATATCATTCTAATTTTAGTATCATAGTATATGGTCAAGTCTACATGATGCAGGTAATTGAAGTGCATGCGAATTCGAGTAAACTATAGATTATGTTATAAACACCAATCAGTAGGGGTCTTTTCTGAAAAAAAATAAAAACAAGGCTAGTTTTTGAATATGCAACAAGCCAATATCATTAACCAAGAATCAAGAACGTACATATAATACAAATGCTTTTAGTAACTTCAAACATGGGTACGTATATATGGCAAAATAATCACTTTTGGCCGGAGTGAAGAGAAAATTAGGGTGAGTCGAAGAACCCTAAAAATGGGAACTAGGTTAAATTGCTCGTGTAAAATGCCAACATCATGTACAGTACTCATGTATGCATACTAAATATATATTATATTCAACTAATTCTTCGAGCTGTCACCCATCAAAATATATGCACATGTAGTACTAGGAGTAATACTCGAGGTTTTTTCAAGTATGCGTACGTGAAGTACTGCAACTCTGCCCATTCCATGAGCATGTGATCAAGTTCAGGGCATGAGAGCTGGGACATAATATATATATATCTCCTTTCCAAAGATGAGAGAGAGAGAGATATATATATATATATATACATAAATGAGAGAGAGAGAGAGATATATATATATATATATATATACATAAATGATCTACTTTGGCTGGGGAGGGTAAATGAAAGCTAGCTATGATGAAGCTCATGTGCTTTCATCTTAATTTATGCTACTGTTTGCATCGCAAACTAAAAGATGTAGTTTTCAATTGTATAAATGAGTCTGTAAAGCGACACAATCCATTGTTGGGATGATAAAGTAAGTGAAAATGTGAGCAAAATCACCTTTTTCTTGGACTATGTAGGTATATGATTTCCTGATGATTGACACCTGGCCAAGTTCTTCATTGCTAGCCTCGGAGGGATAAAAATTTGAACTAATCTATATATAGCTTAGCCTATTAATCTTGAACTTGGTGTACTCTCCTTAATTCAAGGGCCTCATTAGAGTTCCGTAGTCAGATATCGAATCTTATTGGTTTAAGTAATCACGTTCACGTGGGCTTCAGCCAATAGGAATTGGTGTGTTTAAAGTTATGATCATATTGGTAATGCATTTAGCAGCCGCCTAACCACTATATGAATGAAAAAAAATAAAAAAAGCAAAGCACTAGGGTTTATTAATATTAAAGTGATTTAATTTAGAACCAATTTTCCCATATAGAATAATAATAATATGTGCCTTTTTCATAAGCTACTCCATTTTTGGCCAGACAAGAACTCGCGCACCTATAGCTTTGTGTTACAGATTGTTTGCCATGGGGCGATAAAAGCGTGGGAAGACCCCCCTCGATTGGCGAACAGTATACTGAGTACTCTAGACCTCCACATATATATGTCAGTCAACTTTACAGTGGCACGTGCTTGCTGTTGATGGTCGATGCTGATTCATGATGTATATAATGCTGCCTGCGGAGTCTGCAATCTCGGTGTACTCTCTTTAAAAACAATGATAAATCTAGAACGCACATGAAAAAATATTTATGTTTTTAATGGTGGCCCTCTTTTTCTTTTTTCAAAAAAATATGCAGTGATTGCACACTTCAAGAACATTGTATATAGCATTATTGTCGCTATATTTATATATTAGGGTTGTAATTAAATGTATTAATTAATTTATCTTGTATAAACAATATTATTAAGTTTCATTAATCTGATCATCAGTCTTAATTATATATGTTATCTTCAAGAAAGTAAACATATTATATAAGGGAGATGCAAAATTTATCTTTCCAATGCTCTCTAGTCTCTATGATCATCAGCAAGAGGAGGATCACTTGGTGCCGTACGTGAAAATTTTGAATTAGTAGGATGATCGTGTTTATCATAAAGTAATTTGAGATCCAATCTCATTTGTTTGGCATGAGGAACACTTACTACAAGAAAACTGGACTTTTAGAACTAATTTATTGCAACCAACAAACTGAATTGGTTGCAAATACAGACTATTTGCAATCAATTCAATCTATTAGTTGCAATAAATTGATTGTAAAAGTCTATTTTTCTTGTAGTGACTAAAGCGTTAAGAGGCAATAAAATTAATAAAAAACAATATGTTTATATATATATATATATGACCTTTAAATTATAATTTGGATTTGGAAGATCACTTTGATCACTTTCTTGCCTCTATCTTTCCAACTCGATCCAACCTCTTCCCATGGCTGGCACATGCATGGAGTACTTCAAAATCCATGGTTGATGTTACCATCTGCAAAATTATCTGCAATATAATGCTATAATTTCTGCTGCGCAGTGAATACGTACATCATGATTAATTCATGCAAGCTAGGAAAGAAAAAATACCACAACACGTCCCTCCATTTATACGTTTAGTCATATTCAAAACTTTGGAAACAGATGTTTCTGACGGGAACTTTATTTCTTTTCATTAATTTTCATCAAAAGAGCTACTTTTTCTAATTTGGTCATGAAAAAAGTCGATCTTGGGTAAAATTCCATCTTTTATGGCTCTTTAAAACTATTAATATCCATGTCTCATACACATGATCTATATATCTGGCATAAATATCCAGTCCCCCATGCATAAACTCGCTTGCATGAGTTCCAAAGCTGCATCTAGGTTACCAGAAAAGGCTGACATCCCACTAGTACTACAACAAATTATACGATTCATACTTAAAATGCTTATCTGATCTGATACTGATTGAGAATTGGTGAGAAAGATAAAACATCGTATTAGCTGCAAACACAGTTCCCATTGGCGACAAAACAGTTCAAAGAAAATAATGCAACAGATTCGGGATGACTTTATCGTAATAAATACGTATATATATATATAAGTTTAGGTATTATAAAATATCCATGATGATAAAGAAACTTTTACCGCTAATAAATTTATTAATTAGCCATTTAATTATATATTCTGGGATAATGTAATTATATTCCCACGTGTACTCGTTTGGATTCAGAAAGTATTTCATCCCATCTCATCATTACAACTTTTTCAAATTTTTACACAAAATATAATAAACAATTCAACTTTTTCAAATCTTAAAACAATAAGAATATTAAAAAATAAGATTCTAACAATATTTTTTTAAAATTTCATCTAAAACCATCTCATCTTATCTCTAAATCCAAACCATTCCTAATTATTAATACAACAGAGTACGCAGCCTGTAAAATACCTGAATATAGGATGAATACAGTCTTATACTAATTTGTAGAGAATTAATTTCACTGCTGATCAAAGTACTACGAGGCATTCATATATATATTTGTTTAATGCCTCAAATCACTCTATTAATACACCCAATTAGCAGTTTTATCTTCATGACCCCCTAAATGATATTTTCTCTTATAAAGCTCTAGATCATGGCCGGAAAAGAAGATGCAACACAAATCTCAATCATGATCATCTAAACGGCCATCCCTTCTGAAAGTGTTGCTTGGGCTCAAACGTCAAGTAAGCTTTCTAATCTAATCCTTTCATGAGTCTTACCCTGTTAATCTTGAAAGTTATTTATCAAGAGTAATGTTGCAGGAACCCTAATAGTGAAGAAAACAGAAGGGATGGGGAGAGGGAAGATCGCAATTCAAAGGATCGATAATTCAACGAGCAGGCAAGTTACTTTTTCGAAGCGGAGGAAAGGGTTGATCAAAAAGGCAAAGGAGCTTGCAATCCTGTGTGATGCTGAAGTTGGCCTTGTAATCTTCTCAAGCACTGGGAAACTATATGAGTTTGCAAGCACCAGGTCTGGCAATTTTTCACTAACGTTAATTTGTTCGTTTGTTCTAGTTTGTCTCGCATGATTTTAACAAAAATCTTTTGCATAACAGATCAACATCTTCTGCACGGCCTGTAGCTTAATTATACTTTGCAATGATAAAATTCTTATTTATTTTCTTGAAATTGTGCGTTTTCCTTTTCTATCTTCCAAGAATTTGGCATGTCCTAATCTCCTTTTAATTCAAATATATCATCATGTATATGTTATTCAAATAATATTATCCCTTTAGGCTTTAAGTGCCTGCTGTATATAACATATATATATATATGTATATAGCCTGCATGGCAGTAAGTAGATAGACTACTTATAAAGAAGTGAGTAGATACACTACAAGAAAAACAAGTAAGTAGATAGACTACGTACGTACAAGTACTACTCCTTACTCCCACAAAGGAAGTGACAATTGGATGATAGTTAGTGTGCAGGAAATGAATTAGCCCTTTAATTTAAGGGAGAAATAATGGAATCAATTTGTTGACATTTTTTCATATCATCGTTTGGTAATTAGCAAAACTATGATCACTAATTAGAGCTATCAATTCGATATTTGATGATGCCTGCAATAAGATATATACATATCATGTGTTGAGGTGTGATTTTTCTTTGTTCAACTGATTCTCTTGTATATTTTGTACATCATTCATTGTCGTGGTTTATTGGTATAGAATTATTAGATCATAATCCCAATTTTTCTTTTGGGTTGAGATTTTTAGAGGAATAAAGCTAGGGATCGAATGCATGGTAACAAGAACATATATATAAATATATATATATATATACATATAAAACATGCATGCATATTGAAAAACTAACAAAGAAATAACGAGCTATGATTGTAACCCGCCTCCCTCTCCATGTAATAAAAGAGACCGAATTCTCAAGCATCTATAGATATGGAAAATAAAAAGAAAAACGAGCCATGACTGTAGGCAAAATATATATATATATTTATATGACACTATTGCTTGATTAACTGGTAGGTCAAGTACTTAGATTGTTTCAGATTTCCTTCCTTTTCTATTTTATGATCTCTTGTTCTATTTAGCGTTGTATATAATATCCCGAAAAACTATTAGCCGCATCTGCATGCAGCATTAATATAGTCAAAATTCTAATTGGAGTTCCGTAAAATTACCTATATATATATAACGTACTTTTGCATAATATAAACATTCCAAATGAGACATGGTATATATATACGCATTGAACATCTTCACAATCCACCCACCGGTACAGGGTTTTCACAATCTAAGATGTTATAATTTTCCAATTCAATCTTTGCATTGTTGACTTGACACCATATATATGGCGTGACAAAGGTCCTAACTTTGATACCAATTGTCAATTTTCATATCTTAAGAAAGCTCTAATCACCTCATGATCAGTTCTATATCCATAATTGGATCAGGGTTCATATATAGGATTAGTTAATTCTATATACCTAGTAAACAACCTATGTGAGACTTCATACTCATACAACAGCTCCAAGCTAGATCTACCATCCATTTAATGTAGGGCTTACACAATTCACAATATCACCACTATTTCACTTCTCTACTAACGACGATGCCTTTACCATTTTGTTATTTCAACATTCATGACTTCTCAAGTCAAATCAATATTCTTTAGAGTAGGAGCTACCACGTGAGTATGTCTTCTACTGTAGAATTAGATACATGTTGCAAAGCTATATTTGATCTATTAGTGCAAGGAAAACCCATTTGTTTTAGAAAAAAAATAAAAATTATTCTCATCAGCTACTATTTACACCCCACACCCTATGAAAAAATTATAAATGTAAGATGTGAAAGTGAATAGTGGTTAATGCATAACATTTCTCTTTAGAAAACATGATCAAGACCTAGTTCACTGCTGAATGGTTTCAATATTGACAAAGAACAAGTATAAAACTTGAAGATTTGATCATGCATATTATAGAAAAAGTAAAATCCCAAGATCTATATGTTATGTTAATGTTGGGAACTTGCTCAATCACTAATCAAATCCATGATTCTCTGTATTCCTTTCATTGACATGACAATTTTGAATATGCATCATGCTTTTATTCCAGTATGCAAAATTCCTTATCATCTTTGAGCCTTGCTTTTGGACTCCTAATTCACAAATCTCACTACTATTCACAAATTTTAATTCACAAATTTCATTATTATTCATAAACCATCTCAACTCATCTTATCTTATCTCTGAATCCAAATGAGGTCGGGTGCTTTCATGATCGCATGTTTACACATAAATCAATCTAGCGATGAAACACTGTCAAACTAAACAATGATTTCATCATAGAAAATGATATGGCTCTTCCTCTTATCAAAATATTATGGCTTTCTCTCAGTCAACACAATATACCTCTCATGTAAAAAATAAGTAAAATCATGTTTGAAAACCATAATTTCATGTGTAACAGACAATAAATAGTGTGCATAAGTCAAATTACGTTCCACCTCTAACTATTTAACCTAATTTTCAATCGAGAATACAAGTACTTAGCGAATTGATTATAACCGACTGATCTTCATGAATTTACAGTGTCACAACGATAATGGGTGGATTTCTTTTCCATTACATCAATAATGCATGGATTTTTCCAAAAAAACAAAATGAAAGCTGGCAAATGCTCGGCTAGTATATATCAGGTACAACAGGGGAGGATGTTGATACCCACACACTTATATAGATATTAACTTTAGAAGAACCCCTTATAGTTCATATTAGAGTCCAAATTAGGGTTTCGTTAAAGAAAACTCTTTGATCTCTTGTTTTATTCTCTCTTCCTCTCAAGTGCGCCACTACTATAGATGCCCATGAGCCACCATGGCATTGCCCACATTGCTGCAAGTCATCACCTCCACTCACTATAGGTGTATTCTCTCTCTCTCTCTCTCTCTCTCTCAAAAAGAATGGCGACCAAAATATACCCACACATTGAGGGCTTGGGGCAAATACCTATCGGTGTCTATTTCCTTAAACAGGCAAGAAACTCCTAAAATCACCCATGTCCTGTGTTGGATATGAGTTTAGTTTAGGGTTAAAATCTGCCCTTAGGAAATGGCGCTCATCAATTGCGACAACTACAAGGACCAAACTATCAACTGTGAATTGGCCAACCATTTCGAGTTCTAGTATGATGCATCACTACATCACAAACAATTGAACAAGCTATTTAAGGTTTTTCAATCAAAACTCTTCATTGAAACATTATATCTCATGTACTTAAGCACAATCAATCGCTTCCAAGATCCAATCAATCTTGATCTAGGGTTTTCAAAATTTTCTATATTTCATACTTCGAATTCCCATCCTTCCCATGCCCATGAATAATCTAATCATACTAACTTCAACTTAAGATCGCTTCCAATGTGTCTTCCTCATATTCATTTACTACTTCTTCACCATCCTTGTGACCCAGAATTATCAATGTTTCGCCACAAGTTTTCTTAGTAAACCATACAAGATTGCACACGTTTGTTAAGGTATGTTTGGTTATGAAATGTTTTGAAGATATTTGACAATCTTGAAAACTTTTATTGAGATGTGCTGCTTATTGGGTTTTGAGAAATGAGAAAAGATTTTAAATGTTTTTTTTAAAATAACTTATGTATTGAAGTTTGTGAAACCAAATAGGTATCGTTGAAAAGCTGTTTGAATATAACTGTTTTAGTGTTTTTGTTTTGGAGTTTGTAAAAGTTGTATTATTTTATATTTGGACAATAATTGAATAGAAAGTTGAAATAGTTTTTTTAAATTTATTATATGTTTGTTAATGAGGTTATGAGAAAATTTGAGAAATGTAACATTTTGAAAAGGAAAAATCCGTTTATCATCATTTTTATCGTCATCATCTCAACATCTCTTGATGTGACATTAAATGATCAGCTCACTAGTGAAACATAATAAATAGTTTTCAATCATTTAATACCATATCATGAGATGATGAGAGGATGATAAATAATATTACTTTTTGTAAATACTTGTATAGTTGCCAAACATGATAAAGTTAGATTATTCATATTATAAAAGGCTAGTTCTTCATGAGTTGCATGCTTAATTGTAGCTAGTATGCAAGAACAATATGGTTGGATGGACTTATTACATTAAAAACCCTCCTCTACTCAAGAATTAATGTCCATCCAAAAAAACCTTTGTTTTATTGGCATGATTTGTGCCTCATGTAGAAAACCTAGCTAATAATGATATCATGAAAACTTTTAACTATTAACTAAGCTAGCCATCATTGATACCCCTTAA
Organism: Pterocarya stenoptera; assembly: GCA_003123785.1. Taxonomy (NCBI): domain Eukaryota; kingdom Viridiplantae; phylum Streptophyta; class Magnoliopsida; order Fagales; family Juglandaceae; genus Pterocarya; species Pterocarya stenoptera. The sequence continues at coordinate 40,440 of QEOT01007999.1, forward strand.
TTCAACCGAAAACTTTGGCTTTTCATTGTAGATATATAGTAGATACAATATTGCATCCAAGTGCGCGCATGGTTGCTTTTGCTAGCCTGATCTGATCGATAGACGTACATACATTGTATTTGGGCAGATTCATCAGCCTTCGGATATAGTAGCCATGTTGCCTTCCTCTCCTTCACACTTCACGTGTATCAGCTTGTCTTAAGATTGGTGGCTTAGGATAGCTTTTGTTCCAATTCGAGAGATAATATAATATAATTTGAAGTAGTACTATCAGTTGCTAGATAGGACAGCTAAGAATTATTATAACATAAATGTAGGGACCATAGCTAGGGAGGAATTAATTAAAGCATGCAGATATCTTTTCAATAAGGGCAAGCCGAATTAGAATGTTGGTAAAGCAGCAATAAACAAATAGGTGTGCCATTTAAACACGTTAGAGCAATTGAATGAGAAATAAAAACCCATTATCATGATGTGCTGCTGGTACGTAGGGGCTCTTTATATGGATAATCTTCTTAATTTTCCTTTTTAGTCATTAATATTTTTACCGAATGGGACTTCCACTCATTTCAGATAGTTTTTTTGCTGTTTTGTAAGCAAATAATATTAAGTAATAAAATACAAGAGGAGGGGGTGGCGTAGATCATATCCTATTCAACAAACAAAATTTAAATGCATGAAATAAATATTAATAAAAAAAGAAGAAAAACAAGAGGAAATCATGCCACTAGAAATTAGGGGAGATGGACACTTATTTGTTGGTTGAAAATGAGAATTGACCCCTTACCATTTCCGGTTAACTAAGTAATTAGAGGCACATGAGTTTCAGAGTATCGTTCCTTCACCCCCCAAATATATCTTCATTTCTAGGATGGTTTGGTAAGGGAGTAATTCAGTTTTTGGATAACTGGAGCCCAAACTAAATTCGTCAATTTGGGTTGATTTAGGATTCGTTTGAAACTTGAACATTCAGTTCAGTCTAATTTTAAACTGAGTCTAGCATTTAAACACTCAACTCTTAAATTACTAAACTCAACTCAAAACTTCTTTACACGCGAGACCCACAACCTTTTTCAATTTCTCATAAATACATGTAAACTCATCTTAACATCTAAACTCATCTTAAGTAGGCCCCACAAAACTCACTTCACCATCTCAACTCACTACTATTTATAGAGAACTCAACTCAACATCCAAACAGAGCTTAGTTTTATTCTTGATTAGTTTGGAAGGATTCTGGTCCAAAAACTTTGGATCAGTGCGATTTTGATCGATTCAAAAGTTGGGGAGTTTTGTCTACCAAGCCAACCATATAGAGCTTATATGTATAATGTTTCATCATATGCCTATCTTGTTATCATACATTGTAAAGAAAGAAAAAACATCTAACCACTTTGAAATAGTGTAGTATCTTCCTCTTTCTTCTTACTCAATTACTCTATTGGCTAATTCACTACTCTTTTTACTTCAACTGAATGTGCACTACAAAGATATCTTAATGTATATAAACTTGGTTCATAAAATAAGTTGTAAAAAAATTCCATACGTGTAATTGTAAAACTTCATTTATTATAAGATTCGGCATACCAACGAGCAACATTCATTTGTAAGCTCTCTTTGTAGACTAAGCACTTCTCTATTGGGGTTAAGTCGGTTTAAATTCTAAGTTGACTTCTACATAACCAAACTTTATCTAACCAACCCAAAACAGAATTGCAATCCGTATGTTTTTTTTTATCGTGGCATGAGTTGAGAGAAAACATAAATAGCTGCAGCTAACAATTCACCATTTTTGTAATGTATAATTAGTTCTTGAGATGTATAGATTGCATTTTTCAGAACTTCGACACTTCAACACTACTAAGGCCTCGTTTGGTTACACAAATAAGATGAGATAAGAAATATGTTAATAGTAGTAAAATAGCTTATGAATAGTAATGAAACAAGTTGAGTTAAGATATTTTATGAGATTTTGATAAAGGAGAAAGAAAAAGATAAATAAAAATATTATAAAGTTAAAATATTATTAAAATATAATTTAGTATTCTTATTTTTATTTTTATTTTAGAATTTGATAAAGTTGAATTATTTTTTGTATTTTGTTTGAAAGTATGATAAAATTGTAATGATTAAGTAATAATTAGATGAAAATTTTGAAATTGAAAATGTTTGTGTTTTTTTTTTTTTTTTTTTATAAGAAAAAAAATGTTTTTATTTTAATGATGTTTGAATGTTGAGGTGAGATGTGAAACCAAACGGGAAGTAATGCCTTTAGCCCCTTAGATAAGTGCAACTCAACTTTTTTCAAAATAAAGATAAAGAGCATGCTAGGGAACTCCTAAGAGGATAAGACATTCTCACCTTGATAACAGAAAAATCTATGCCATGCAGTCTAACCTTAATATCATCATAAAGCTCCATGTTTGCACTAGATGTGGAATTTTCTTATGGCTCAGCTTTAACTCCAACATTATGGTGTTTTTCAAGCGCTCAATGGTTTCTCATGATTGCTCTATTTTTATATCAGTATTTACAGTGAAAAGTCAACTGATACTAAGTATTTTGATCAGCATCAAAGCAGTAACTGAGAGATATAACAAGTCAAAGGAGGAACATCAGCACCTGCAGAATCCAGCATCAGAAGCCAAGGTATGCCATGTTGAGCCTCCCTCAGTCCTTCTCTGCAAATTTTCTATGAGAACTGGGAGATTTGCTTGAAAGCGTTTGCATGTTTAATGAAAGGTTGCGATTTTAAAATTCCTAACAACAACTTCTGGGATGTCTGAGTACTATCGTTTTTTTTTTTTTTACCAAAATATCTGTAGTGGTCATGAATCGGGGGGATGTGCCCCCTGAAAGGAAAGCTTCCATGTACATCCATAAATCTAAAAACTATCCCAAATGTAGGAGCTGTCAATAGAAGAGTCGAGACAGGTTGGATCGATAATGCATGCACAATATCATCTACCTACTCTGTTATACCTGCAAGATATATATAAGTAGTTAACTAAAACTGTTTTGCATACCTTTATCATATACAGCATGAAGGGCAATATTACTGCCATTGCATTACAAACTCTTAACATCCTCCGAGCATTAATAGGGCATGCCATATCACTGATATCAGGAACTTCTAAAAGAAAAAGACCTGAAAGTTTGTATTACTCTATTAGTTTGAATATGTATGGTTGTATAGTTGGACTGAAACCTTCACCTTCATGCTCCCTTCTCAATTATTTCCAAATTAAGGAAAACATTTCCGGCGTTGGTCATTTAAAAATGCCCTGCAAAAAACTATTATAGCCAATGATTAGAATTCAACTTCCAAAATTTTATATTTCTCGTCCAGCAATGTCCATCTCATGCTACCCTCATCCTTAAAGATGCAATTTCTTCTTTGATCTGCCTCCAAGCACGTCTCCCCCCATCAACGGCATTTTGAACACAATCACAGCCCCCTTCTTGTGTGCCCTCATTAATCACATCCTAAGTATGTGCATCAATTTGGGGATCTTTGACAGACACCATGGCAATAATTTAAGACAGTTTCTTGGATACTTGAACAAAAGGATGATAAGTCCAGCCACTGAAGTCAGATTCAGTTTCTTTTTCTTTTTTTATTTCCTTATACACTTCTGTGCTGATATTCATATGAATGAAAAGATATACCTAAGGAATCTTTCTCCTTAAATCTTATAACTTCTTACCCTTCTTTGATCTCTTTTCCTTCTAACCTTACCCTAGCCTTCCCACCCACATACATACAGAGAGGGTGAGAATATGCTTACAGAAAACTGAAAAATGTAGACACCAACTACAACATATTTATAATTTAAATGCAAAACTCTATATCATAAAGCGTTTGGTAAAATCAAATCTAAAATTTTCAAGTACCCAAAAGAACTCAGTTGCCCTTTGTATTAGGCAAAGGAAATTAAATATTCTCATCATACTAAGCATTGTTGGTTGCCAAACAAAAGGACATCAAACCCTCACTTAGTGGTTAAAAACTGATAGGAGAATTATAAAACAAAGCCAAATAGTCGTATAATTCTGGAATCATGCTAGGCCAGGGCAGACAAACTGTTTTTCAATGGAATTATGTTACAAGAAAATGCAGAAGACATGGAAAGAACTCATGGAACAGAGGTTCTCTGAACACGCTCATCCAAGAGCAATAGTTTCCCAAGAATACCCTAATGTCATTCTTCCTGTTAAAATTTCATTGTTAAACTTCTTCGAAATCACTAGCAGCTTTGACTTATTTCTAATAGTTAATGTTTATGTACATATTTTTTTAATCTCTTTGTTTCCTTTTAGTCAGGGTGGAGGAAAGAACCTTGTAAGTTTGTTGGAATTAACTTGTGTTCTATAATTTCTAGTTTTGGCAAAGGGAGGTGGCAATCTTAAGGCAACAATTAGAGAACTTGCAAGAAAACCACAGGTACCATCTATCTCCTTTAGCTTAAATTACTTATTACACAACAAATAAAAATAAGGGAGGTTAACTTGAAAGTATCAGAAATTATCATATGTTGGCCATGTCACAAATGCTATACAGAATGCCTTGTAACCTGCTAGCATAGGAATTATTTGAGTCGAGCAAATAATAAATTAAATATCAGAAGAGATACTAAAATATTTGGTCACAAATGCTATACAGGATGCTTGTAAAATACCTGATAGTTGGAGGGTGAGAAGTGTATTTTTCCCATGTGTAAATATATACATATATGTATAACAAATATTGGAAATCAACTTTTCCAATGTTCAAAATCTAGGATAAGATCCAGATAAATATGGACTCTGTAAAACACATCAAAAGCCAATTTGATTGCTATGTCTTTCCAAGATACCCATGAACCATATGCTAGCTAATAATAAATGCACTTCAATGACAATGAATGAACGATCCCATTTGTCCCAACAACTCATATTATTAATAGAAAACAGATAAGCAATATAAATCTAACCCCTAATTGTTGAACTACATTAAAATGCCATGATAAGACAGGCATTTGATGGGGGAACAACTTTATGGTCTGGGTGTCAAAGACTTGCAGAATCTGGAGAATCAACTAGAATTGAGTCTGCAGGGTGTACGAATGAAAAAGGTCAGAAACTTCCTCCATCCAACCCCCCAAAAAAAACCTCCCTCTTCACTGTGTTTGTGAAGTAATGCAAGTTAAAATCTACATGCATGACACTAAACATGCTCTTTTAACATCTGCAGGAACGAATCTTAACCGATGAAATACAAGAACTAAGTCGAAAGGTATTTCCAGGAAAACACTAATTCTTTGCAGCTTTCTGTCAGGAACTACTTCAGCTATTAAAGCTATGCTTTTTATCGCAGGGCAATGTTATCCATCAGGAAAATATGGAACTGTATAAGAAGGTAAACCTTATACAACAAGAAAACATGGAATTATACAAGAAGGTATTCTGGTTTATATCTCATCCGAGTTCCAAACATTCCTAAAGAACTTAAGTCATCATTGCATGCTTTGAAACAGTAAGATAACTAGTACATTTTCAATCACACCAATCTCTCAGGTTCACAGCACAAGACACATGAATGCAGAAAACCTATGTTCATTCACTCCATATGGAACAAACACCAGAGAGCACTTGGATATCCCCATCCATCTTCAGCTATGCCAGCCCGAGAGACAAACTTATGAGCCACCACCAAGGGAAACAAGGTAAAAGTAAAATTATTTCACCTCCTTCCAAAAGTAGTTGAAGACGGAATTACTTTTTGGTAATTCAGTATTGATCACAAAAACAATGTATTTACTGCAGCAGAGTACGACTACATCAAAGAAATTGCTGAGGATTTTGGACAGATGTCATTCAACTTACTTTGAGCAAATGATGAAGCACAAAGGAATGTACTTCTTCGTGTGAGATGAGCCACAAACAATCCCATCAGCACAATGACCAGTATGATCAGTTTATGAAATAAACTACAAATTCAGTTAAAGTTATTGGCAAAACCAGATATCTATTGTATCTATGTACACAATGACCTAATACTACTTCACCTGCTTATGCCTGAACCAAGATCATGTACACCGTATTTGAACTCCATTACTGCAGTTGAATTTGGTAATGGATAAAAAAATTAATAACATTTTCTAAATTAGAGGATTAGAATGATTTAAACATTTACCTATAACATAAGATACAATGACAACAAATACAAGACAAAATCAGAAACACATCAGTGAAACCCTTGAAATATCACTCAGTAAACCATACCTCAAGATAACCATATATCTGCAGGGCACCAACCTTCAGTGCCTTAGTTCTCCCATGTCTGGCCCAATACTTAGCAATTGCATGGGAGTAGTTTTAACCTTTATATATTCTAGGTTCATCTGTTCTCAAGTCATGTTTACGGATGTTGGACTATGGTTTTGGTTTTTTCAGAACTGTAAATACCTCAAAGTTTGAGACATATAAATATTGTTACACGTCAAGCGACGAAAGGTTTCTCCTTTAGGCCCGATAGTGTACATGAACCATGTGAGCAGAAAAAGTCTGCATATGATAGGGGCCATAGGGCACCCTTCTTCTTAACAACTTAAGTTGTGATTAAGTAATGGATAATCTAACATCTGCTTTCTTTCCATAAAAAGTAAAGTGGAATTATTTAGTTGAATATATGGCAAACTTTTACGAGTTAGCCAATCTCGACAGTGGCAGAGCCACATATTAAGCAATGGGTGAAATTGCCCCCATGGGATCTTTAAAAAAATGTTTGAATACGTGTGATATTTTATAAAATTGTAAATATTTTTACTATTACAGCCACTAAAACATTGTTAGGTCAATTATGTAAACTATTTTTATATTTGCACCAAAAAAAAAGTGGTTTCAACTCCAAATATACCCGAGCCTATTTATTCACTACCCATTTGAAAAAAGATATTCCCTACCCAAAAAAAGAGCAGTCACTGAAGCTGAACCTAAAAACCTTGCACCAAATCGTTTTGACTTGGCTAAAAAAGTCTCAGTTTTGTTGTTCAATCAAGATTTGTTACCAGTTATAGTTTATCATAGCAAAGCTATATTAACTGTAAACTGCACTGTCACCCTGTTTTTTATAAGATTAGTGTTGAAACGATTATTTCCGAATATGAACACTCGCAGAGGGAAAACTTATTTTAATTGACAATTTTATTGTCACACATGTGTTTTACACGACGAGCAATATCGCGAGTATGCAACGAGTTTCAAAAAACTAAATCCTGTTGAAATAAAAATATTTTCCACGAAAAACAGAGTCATTTCAATTTAACATTGCACCTACGAAACAAAATTATCTTGGTTCCGAAAGTAAATCTATTCAGGCGACGATTGGGACAAACATCAACCAGCTGGTTAATGGTTTGGAATAAACAAAGAACAAAAACTAGTAGTGAAGTTAACGCCTGAAACTGAGCTTTTTCTCAAAGAAACCAGAATGTACCAAGAAAATGACTGATTTTGAGGAGATTTCAATTGCATCCAAGAAACCATTCCTCCCATCGAACACCAGGAAACTGCATCAAACAATTAATATCGTACACAAAAATACACAAATTAAATCCTAATGTGTACACATGCGTGCCTGTCACAGATACGAGCAAAAATTATAGTAATACGTAAGCAGAAGGCATCAATAACGTGGGCATTCTAAGAACACAATCTGGCCTAGACCATGCTCTCATTAAGCGGAGATTATTTGCAGATCAATGAGTTTCGAAGCGAAGGAGAAAGAGAGGAGGATCTGAATTCGTACCTGGGGGGACCAGATTTTCATGTCTGTAGACTGTAGATTATTGGGCTCGCTCAGAGAGAGAGAGAGAGAGAGAGAGAGAGAGGAGAGGGAAAATATCTATGTTTATTGTTTGGGAAGTGGGAGGGTGCAGTCAGCAGTGAAGTAGATGTTAAATATAATTAAAATAATAATTTCATGAGTCTGTGCGTGCATCTATATTTGATATGCATGGGAATGAACAATCGGAAATAATAGATGAATTAATCTTTACATTATCCTACACACCACACACTATAATTTTTTTATTTATTTTTATTTATTTATCTTATTAAATATGTATTATATAGATAATGAATAAAAAAATATAAATATTTCAAGAAGATTAAATAAAAAATAAAAAAAATAAAAAATATATTAATATGTGGTGTGTAGGATGATACATAGTAATGCTCATAATAAATATCTCTTCCGCTTTTTCTGATTCTCCTTTTATTGGGCTTTAAATGGCCCATTTAAGATCATGATTGGATAGGTTAAAAGCCCGTTATATTCGTCATGTCTGCTTAGCCCAGACTCAATACCAAAACTTTGAAAAAAGCTAAACTCGCCGAGGATCCAGACGATGGGTCCGGAGACAAATTTTTTTATTATTTGTCTAGTTTGGATTCATAAATTAATTGAGATAATTTATAAATAATAAAATAAAATATTATTAGAATATTATTTTTTAATGTTATTATTTTTTAAAATTTAAAAAAATTGAATTATTTATTATATTTTGTGTGAAAATTTGAAAAAGATGTAATGATGAGATGAGTTGATATGGATTTTGAATTCAAACGAGACAGTAATTAAAGAAGTGTTTTTAATGATTTGTGAATGTTTTTAAAATGTTTAAAAATATGAAATAAATAAATAAATAAGACCAAATGGCTTTCTCGGGAGCCAACCTCAAGCTACAAGCCTACACCCTCGGTGGGTGTAGCACGGCTCCAAAACTTTTTTTTTATTAATATAGATAGTCCACTTTTAAAACGAAAAATAATTTTTTTTAAATCTATCTCAGGTTTATTTTGTTTAAAGAAAATACATGAGACTTACTCACTTAAAATTGTACAAAACATTTCTTTATATATATATATATATTTCAAAACTTTGAAAAAATATTTTTCCACTGAAATAAAAACATCTTATAAACACAAAGGTCCAAGAATATTAATTTTTACCTATAAAAAATAATTTCATATTATAATCACACTGATTTTTTGTAAAGAAAAAGTTTTATTTGTCATCCCTCTAAAACACTGATTTTTCCATCTCTCATAACAATCTTTAATAAAATGTAAAATTAAAAGAAAGTATAAATAGTAAATACTAATTTAATGGGTTAATGTTGTGAGAACCATCGCTGCCCAAAATTCATGACGTGTAGGTGACATGAGACATCCATCACATGAAAACGACGTATCATGATAAGTTATGATACGATGACCTTAGAATGCAATGAATGAATACGAGCCTATTGCCAATATGGAGGTTTGGAAAAGACAGACACAGGGAAAAAACAGACTACTATAATTGCCAACAACAAAAACAAAACAGGAGAAAAAAAAAAAGGCAAGCCATACAGTGCCACACTGTCACAAGCGCGATTTCTCGGCCTTTATGTACGCCTCTTCTGCAACTTTGTCAAGTGGGCGGTCCTACATCCACCATTAGAGCTAAGCTTGGTATCCAAAGAAAAGGACACTCTTCTTCAAACTTAAGTTAATATCAAACATGATCTACGCTTAGATAGTTAACAAGTTTATCTGCTTGGTCATGATCATGCTGTGCTCAATCTATCTTCTGCAGATTCTCAATTTGTTATAAGTAGTTACTCTAATCTTTCTCGTGTTTCTGAATATCACAAAACTGTTTTAATCATCGCAAATAATCCGCCACAAATATTTGTTTTTCGATCTTCAACTAGGAAAGAGCATAAAAACTTGCATGTTTGAGTATTTAAACTCTTTAAAACGCCATAATCTACACCAAAAGTACTGAATCTGCTAGTTAATGACGAGATTTTGCATGCATGTAATAGTGCAGGGAATGAAGTTGTAGTATTCGATGCATCAACACATGAGAATGATGAGCAATCAACAGGACTCTCAATTTTTCTTTTTCTTTTTTAGTTTCTTTTGATCTGCATGTGCAGTTTTAAACAGTTCTGCAAACTGTACAGTAATTAGGTAGATCCATTATTTCCTACTTAATTAATACTACCACCAGCATATGGTACATGCTAAGGAGAACAAAAAAACAAACAGACAAACAAAAACAAAGAGACAACAAGATCGAACTGTAGTGAATGATTTAGGATGGAGAAGAAAAAAGTAAGATTATTTAGATGCATTGATAGATCTCAAAAAAGGGCAACAGCAATGATCAAAATTACAATGTTACTAAATAACTAAACCCATCATCATCATCATCATCATCAGTACTAGTACTACTTCACTTATTGAACTCCCATCTGACATCTTGAAACACTATAGAATGGCGTCCAGGTAGTTCATTCCTGTGACAACCGTCGTCAAAATTCTGTGAATAGCTAACAGCATCATAATGGAAAGACAGAGGTTTTGACCCATAAAACTTTTTACTGTCTCTGAGAAGCCTCCTAAGAAGATATCGCCATCTCCAGCCTCTGCTTCTCTGGCTGCGGCAATGGATGCGAGAGTATTCCATGTGATCTTTTGGCACGGGAAAGCACGAGGGGGACATCATGCTGCAGCACCCAGAATTCACGAATGAGGATTGCCGGTGTATGAGATCTGATGATCTATCCATTTCGACACAAACGTACTAGGCCTTTTGAAATAGTTGATGATGATTCTGCTGCTGCTGCTATGCTGTTTTGCTTCTGATCTTATGGTTTCTCAATAATTATGAGGTTGTGAGAAAGAGGATGTGTTTCTCTTATAGGTACCAAGCAAAGCATACGTAATGAATCATTTTTTGAGCTAGTTTTGTGGGCCTTGTCGATGCTTCCCCCTTTTTTTTTTTTTCCATGTGTTCTGACTTTACTCACAACTGTCATCTAGGGCCTGCTATAGAAGACTAGAAAAAAGTATTTCTGACAGAAATTTCATGTCTCTTACCATTTACACAAGCATTATAGATTTCACCAACTGTTCTATATCTATTAATCAGTGAGCTTCTAGTTTAGCCTGTACCTACTGTAAATGGAGTTGAAATTAATGGAGTACTTCTCTGTAACAATCAATTAATTACAAAGTAGGTAAAGATAAGATTGACAAATGTCGGTTTTTATCATAAATTTTGTCATCTCATATTTATTATATAACACATCAATTAATTACATAGTAGGTACATATAAGATTGATTGCTATGCAAGTGATTCACATATGAAGTTACTCAAAAGAATATCTATATGTAAACGTGTTTATTGATATACTAAATACATCACTCGTAGAGAAACTAGGAGTATTACCTGCACCATTGGATGGGTGGTGGCTCCCAGCCCCGCATGGGCGGGAGGGAGAGTTGGGCCCTCAGGCCCCGCCCCCGTCTAGATGGCAGGGGCTGATTGGCTTCTAGGGCCATTCGGCCACCCCACAATGAGAGAGAGCTTTCAAAAAGGCTGATGGTGAGAGGGAGAGAGAGAGACTGCAACGGCAACTAGAAAGGGACATAGAGAAGAGAGACTGAGAGAGGAGAGAGAGAGAGAGAGAGACTAAGGGGGGAGGGAGATTTGCAAAATAAAACCCCACATCAAAACGACATCGATTAATATATATATATATAATTTGGGCCGAAAGGACGGAAAAAATCCTGGGTGGGTTTGGGTTTAGCCCAGGTCCCGTCCCCCAACACCCAGATTCGTGCGAGCATCCGCACACATGCTCTCTATATGCAGACGGGTGCCCCGCTCATCCCGAGTGGGGGGAAGGGCGGACGGGCCAAATGTAGTAGCTCGCCGCCCACACCTAAGAGAAACCTCTCACATCAACTAGCATATACAAATAATGATCAGTTTTACAATAAATAATGTGTTTATATTCCGACTTATAAATAATAAACTTTTATTTAAATTTATTGCATCAATAAATGTTAAGGGATTATAAGACCAAAATAAAGAAGTGCATGCATAAATTATATTTATTCATATTTCTTGACAAGCCGATTACCCAGTACTTACCATACATTAATATATTGTAGATAAATATATATCTTATATCATTGATTCGAGGCCTATATAATATAATGGAATGGACCCCATGAATTGACTACAATAATGAAGCTTTTGATATTAATGATCTTCACCTCGTCAGCTGAATGGATACATGATCTGGAGACAAACAACTGCAAAGTAGGCTTTAATCATGACAGCCTTGACTTCTATTATATGTGCTTTTCTTTCTTTTAAATTGTGAGAAAATTAATACATCTGTATAATATACTAACATATTCGTACGTATATTATGTAATACAAAAGGCATTGATCATGATCTCCTGCATGAATCCTAAAAGCTAATTATGATAACCCAAAGAGAAATCAAGAATCTCCAATGTCGACGATGATTGTTACTTCTTGAAGAAGATTAAATGATAGGAGTTGTGAGTTGTCTAATAAGGAAGTCTTCAACATGACCTGTAATTTAAATTCTAACGATTTTGATAATAATGACACTTCGACAGGAAATAAATTATTCACAGAACGATCAAGAGTTCTACTATTTATAAATGAGAGTGTAAACATAATGTTTTGAATAATGTTGAGTTTCAGTTATCTAGTTTGTTTTCGCAAATGAGATGAGATGAGTTGAGATTAAAGTTAAAAATTAAATAAAATATTATTAGAATATATATATTTTTATTATTTTATTTTAAAATTTAAAAATTTTGAATTATTTATTTTATTTTATATGAAAATTTGAGAAAGTTGTAATGATTAAATAAGATGAGATGAGTAAAAAAGTTTCTTGAAAACATACGGGAAAACGTGCAAGTCTCGTGCATTCCTTTTAAAAAAGAGTATGGTCTATTATTAAAAAATTAATTTTTTTATATGTGTCTTATATTTACTAATTTTTTTTTAAAAGCAATGTGCAAGGACTTATACATAACCCTATAAGTTTGTAAATATCATTTATCTTGTAAATAAATTTTTTAATGACTGTGCAGCTTGAAACAGTTAATGGTGGTAAAATTGTAGTGTAAGGTATCGTTTGAATAATGAGTTGAGATAAAAGTTGAATAAAATATTATTAGAATATTATTTTTTAATATTTTTATTGTTTTAAAATTTAAAAAAATTATAATAATAAAATAATATGAGATAAGATAAAATACTTTCACTATTAAAAAAAAAAGGTTTTTGATTGAGAGAACAATTAATAATTTGCACCCACCAAAATATGTTGGGACTTGCTACTTGTCGTGTATCTCTGATCTTGCAAAGAAGAGATAATGCAGTGGGCATATGCAAAAATCTTAACCCCCTCGGATTTGGTGTCTACAGATCTATGTCTTGCTTCGTATCTTGTTCTGACCTTCTTGGATTCCTTTCATCCTCAGCCTTGAAGCAAAAGAGGAATAATTAACGATAACTATCTCTTACCAGCTAGCTAACTCCTTAATAATTGAGGACTTTATGGCATCAAGTTTATGGTCCGCACCATCTTGAGCTAAAATAACTTGTTATCCTTTAGCAATGTCACATCTTTCAGGTAATTAATTTAGGTCCTGTTTGAAATTTGGACTGAATTAAGATCAATTCAGTTCAGTCTAATTTTAAGTTGAGTCTAACATCCAAACACTAAACTCTTAAATCACTAAACTAATCATTTCAATTCAAAATTTCTTTACACGTAGAATCTATAATCTTTTTTAATTCAACATATTTTTATACGCCAGACTCACAATATTTTTTAAATTCTCATAAATATATCTAAATATATTTAAATTCATTTTAGGTAAACTCTACAAAACTTACTCTATCATAACTCATTATTATTTATAAAGAATTCAATTCATCTGAACTCAAAGTCAAAATGGGACCTTAATTTACGTTATAATGATAGAAACTAAAGAGATGTACATGCTCAGACAAAGATATATTGACCAAAAGAATAGAAACCAAGCCCAAACCCCTATGACCCACATTTGCAAACCCGTTTTTGGACCAGGCCTGTCTTGGGCAATGAAGAGGCTTAACTTTGTCTGAAACCTGCATGGTCTGGTGGTCTTATTTTGACAACAATCTTCAAGAAAATGACACAAAGTTTGGTAGAGGTCCTAGTCTCCTGGATAGAAACGAGTTTGTGCGCGAGTTAGAGAGCAAAGAAAGCAATACCCAGAATAAGAAAGAAATGTCCCATTCGGCTCTTCTACTAGGATTTGCTTAAAGGAAAAATGCTAACCTTTCGTGTAAAAAACCTACCTCCCGTTATGTATTCGCTTGTTAATGACAGGTGTCACTATCTAGATTTAATTTTTTTTTTTTTTTTTTACGTCAAAAACCGCAACCACAAAAAGGCAGAGGCTTTTCTTTCTTGAAAAAATCTAGTTGTAAGCGATTCTGCGCACTAATATGTGCACCCATTCAATGTGATTGGTCAAAAAATAAACTTTATTGAAAACAGTGCTAATTTGAATTTAGAATATAAAGGTAACAGGATTAGTACGCAGATTGGTACACAAACTTGCTTGTACATAGCAAAACTCTTCTTTCTTTTACGCATCTTCTTCCATGATCTCAAACCCTAGCCATTCAACTTCTCACAAAAGGGTGGATGTATGTGCTTTTCTTGCCTAAAGACTTTTTTTTTTTTTTCAGGAAGAGGGCGGACATGCAAGCAACAAAATTCAGCTTGGAAGCTTTTTCTTCTCTACCCTTACAAATTGCAAACTTTTTTTTTTTTTTGGTATCTCAATACATTTTTTTTTTTTTTTTGTATGCAAAATGGTGGTACGATCGATATATATGATTTCGAAAATTTGGGTTTCAAGAAAACCTTAGATAGATCGAGAGAGAGAGAGAGATAGATATAATCAAGGGGGGAACTATTAAGAACTTGGGAGGACTTTGGCCCCCAGGATTTTTAAAATTTGATGAAAATTAAGTTTTCAAATATGTTTTTATAAAGTAGATTATATAAAAATTAGTATTTGGCCCTTCTATAAATTTTTTTTTAACTTAGTCCCCCAAACCAGATTTTCTGGTTCGGTCCCTGGATATTATCCCTCAATCAAGATTTGGAAATCATCTATAGCGAAATAACCGGAAGATAATCCCTTTTTTGGTACCCTTAACTCATATGCCGCCTGTAGTTAGTGGATTTTTTTACTCAAAATCTGGGTTTCCCGTGCCCATGCCCAATGAATATGGTAGTTTAATATGGTAAATTTGTCCTAAAAATGCACTCTGGTTTTTTATGGTCGGCTGTTTCTTTTTGTTGCCAAAATGCCCATTATCAAATATGGAGTTTTCTTATGAAATGCACCGTATTTAAGGTGTTGGCTGCTTTAATTGTGGGATCGTAGATGGTTGTTTGCTGCACTTTGCTTATTCTTAGGGGCATAAGAAAAAATCAAAAAATTGACCGAACCGACCGGTTCAGCCATTTTCAAAATCGAAATTGATTTTCCAATTGAAAATCGATTTGGTCTCGATTTTCATGTTCTGAAAATCAATTTAGATTGAACCGAACCAAATTTTTTTTTATATATATTATATATTATAATATTATACATATTATAAAATTTATATAATATGAAATTTTAATCTTATCATTTATGTTTCTTTGATATAACCTTACTCTTACACATGAATATTAATATGTTATTATTTATCCTTATATATTAAGTTACATATTTGCATAAATAATATGGTACAAGTATAAAAGTACACTTTTGATATATATATATATATATCAAAGATAAATACATTCTTTATAAGTAAATTTTTACACATTTTTGGTATAATTTTTTCATTTGGGTCTAAAAAATCAATTAGACCAACAAAAAAGTCCAAAACTGAATCACACTCGTAAAACTTAACCTAATCAAACCGAAACCGAAAGAACTAAAAATTTCAATTTTCTAAATAAACCGTTCAGTATCGATGTCAGAGTTCCTAAACTGACTTAAACTGATTTGGTTTCAAAATATATCCAAAACCAGACCTAAGTGAACTGATTACACCCCTACTTATTCTAACTATTGTCAACCTAGAATGTTGCTCAGTTAGCCCAAAAATATGAGTTTCTATTCACAAATATGAATTTCCAACAAGCTTTTTCGAATATGGTTGAGCTTGACAAAAAAAATTAAAGGCTATCATTGTTTAGAATTTCCATCAGCTCGTACAATGCCCTATTGTGGTTGTTCTTTTTGTTATGGATCAAATAGTGTCAGAATGTTACAGATAGCAACATCCACATCATATACGAAAGGAACTTGTGTATGAAATGAACTAAAACTGGCTGCAACTTCGTTCTCAACTTTTCGACTAAGTGCATTATCATACTGCTCAACAAACTATTTTAAAAAAACTTTCAAGTTAACATAATCATTGAAATAAGCATTCATACTCTCACTCCTTTATATAGCTGACATCCTAGTCCAAAATGTGTTTTTAACATATGCAGGTACCTATATATCCCTCTCATCATACAACCATTACAACCAAACATGATCATGCAAATTCTAAGTGTCTAGTAGTTTTTCCCAATTGTCTTCAAAGTCCTTCACAATCAAATAGTCATAAACGCAATTTTGTATCCTACACTTGATAGCTTCATACTGTGAATGTGGTCCAAATTTTTTTGACAACTTCTTCAAAATGAGCCATAGACAAAATTTGTGCCATGATGTCGGAAATACTGTATTAATAGCAATTTGCATTACCTTATCTTGATCTATTATTATTGCCAAAGGAGCTTGACATTCCATGCAACTCAATTAGGATTAAAATAACCACACAAAGGTGTCCTCATTTTCACTTGATATTAAACCACAACAAAAAAGAATTGATTGAACATGGTGACTCACCTCGAGCAAGTGACATCTTATACCTGTTGGTCAAGTAAGTTGTGTCAAATGTTATCACATTCCTAAGATATTTATAGGCAACCCTACTCTGGACATTTTCCCAAAAGACATTCTTTAAACGGCCCTTATCATCCAAATCCATAATATAATAAAAATGATCGCTCTTTTGCTACATTCAGACAAAAGACTTTCATAGAGTTTTGACACCACCTTCACCAAGCTGCAGCTGTCTCTCCTTATCAAAATAATTTTTACAATTTTTTTTCCAAATGTTAGATTCTCATAATCACCAGCTTGAACCACGAAAGACTTAAAACTTTTGCACACCTTTATATGAGCACTATCTCCTATATCTAGTGTGTTTTTTTTTTCTCCGGCTGGATCCATCTTCCTATTGCATGTAAAAAATCTCGCTTTTTCCGAACTCAATGCATGTGTGTCAAGTACAACTGTAGAAACTGTATACCTTCCATCGAAACAAAGAGTTGCATTGATTTTTACCTTACATCAAAATCTCGATTAGTCTTCACGTAGGAAGATAAGTTGTTGATTTAGATGTGCCTTGACATACATACGCAAGTGTGAAGTACCTCAATTTTCCATTGTCTCCGGTCTAGAACTTATTTTGGACACACCAAACTCCTGATTTTTAGCATATTTTGTATAATATGCTCTAACCTCATCTTCCAAGGCAAAGGTCAATTGAAAAAAAAAAGCAACAAAATATATTGATGAAAGTATAAGGAAAACATGCGTGGATTCTACTCAAATCAAAACAGAGCATGTTTAGCCTGGAATCATGCCTAATATCCTGTCATTAATTCTATATTTAGAGCTAATTCTAAATTTGAATTCTATAGCTGTATATTGTAAGAGTAGCACAATTTTAGGTTTACCGTTATTTGTTTCCTATTTTAGCTACTCGTCTACTCTGTATATAAGAGAGAATCTGTATCAATAAAATGAGAGGAGAATATTCATTGAAATCACAGCAGTATCCAATTCTTTACATGGTATCAGACGAGCCGATCTCTAACGAGCCACCGATCCAAGTCACCACAATGTCTCCCTCCCCCGATCAAACCCCCAACTTTAATCTCAACACCCAACCTCCTTCCGCCACAGACAAACCCCTTATTGCTCTCAATATCACTGCCCAAATCAATGAAAAATTAACTCCTTCCACCTTTCCTCAATGGCGTGCTCAATTTGAAGCACTTCTTATTGGTTATGATTTACTTGACTATGTCGAAGGCACCCTTCGGTGTCCCTCTTCTGCTGGTACCGCCGCTGATGAGCTGCGCAAGACCCACTGGGTCCGACAGGATAAACTTATCCTGAGTGCTATTTTAGCCTCCACATCTCCTTCCATCACACCACTCATTGCTACAGTCAAGTCCTCCCATGAAGCTTGGAAAAAGCTAACCAATCTATATGCTAGCCGATCAAGAACTCGTGCAATGCAGTTAAAGGAGGAACTCACCTTAATCCAGCGTGGAAATCGGTCTATCACAGAATATCTCCATGCTGTGAAGACCTTGGCTGATGAAATAGCCATAATTGATCATTCAATTTCGGATGATGACCTAACCCTTTATGTGTTGAATGGCTTAGGTCCAGATTTTCGGGAGATTGCAGCACCTATTCGAGCCCGTGAATCATCACTGGCCTTTGAGGAGCTGCACGATCTGTTGGTTGGGCACGAGGCATATCTCAGGCGCTTGGAAGCAGCAACACAGCAAATAGTTGCTTCCGCTAACTACACGAAGACGAAGCAGTCTGCGCATGCGGGGAGTCAACAGAGGTTCTTCAAGCAAAATGAGAATTCCCGTGGGCCTCAAGGCTCCAGCCCAGGCCGAAACTTCAATGGAGCCCAACGTGATGGCCGCCGCTCCAACAACAACTCTGGTAAGCCCAATAACTCCAACCGGCGCTATCAGCCCAAATGCCAACTTTGTGACCAACTGGGTCACGTTGCCAAGTCCTGCCCTCAATTCCATTCACAGAATGTCTCCCTCAATTATGCTACAACTTCTACTGGAAAGGATAAAAATTGGCTACTTGATTCGGCCGCTTCTCATAATATCACGGGTGATCTTTCCAATTTATCTATTCATTCCGAGTATGATGGCACTGACGAAGTAATTCTCGGTGATGGTTCAGGTTTGGCAGTCTCACACATTGGTTCTCTGGCTTTACACTCTCCTTCCCGAACTTTTACCTTGCGTGATACCCTTTGTGTTCCAAACCTTTGCAAAAATTTAATTTCTGTGCATCATCTCACAAAACAAAATGATGTCTTTGTTGAATTTCATCCCTTTCATTTTCTTGTGAAGGACAAGATCACGGGGGCGATTCTACTAAAAGGAGCATGTAACAATGGCATCTACACCTTCCCGGAATCAATGGTGGCGTCAAAAAAGGTTGCTAATGTGCATGAACGGACTTCCCTTGATGGATGGCACAAGCGTCTTGGGCATCCTTCTCTTAAAATTGTCCATCATCTTGTTAAGAATTTTTCTCTTCCTATTTTCCCGCACAAAAATGTGTCTTCATTATGTCAATCATGTTCTATTAATAAAGCACATCAACAACCGTTTCGTGTCACTAGTCTCCAAAGTCATGAACCTCTTGAACTTATTTACACGGATGTGTGGGGTCCCGCTAGTTATACTGGAGTTGATGGATCACGATATTACCTTATTTTTGTTGATCATTATACAAAATATATATGGTTTTATCCTATGGTCACTAAATCCGGTGTTTCTAATATTTTTCCGCATTTCAAAAAGTTTGTTGAAACCCGATTTCAAAAACCGATCAAAGCTCTCTACTCCGACAATGGTGGTGAGTTTATCGCTTTAAAATCCTATCTCTTGCTCCATGGCATAACTCACTACACCATTGCTCCACACACCCCCCAACAAAATGGTGTCTCCGAACGTCGTCACCGTCATCTAGTTGAAACGGGTCTTACACTTCTTCATGATGCAAATCTTGAATTCTCGTATTGGCCCTATGCTTTTCAAACAGCCTCCTATCTCATAAACCGACAACCCACGCCTCTCCTCCAGGACAAATCACCTTTTGAAGCTCTTTTTGGTCAATCCCCAAATTATTTAAAATTTAAAAAATTTGGGTGCATTTGTTATCCTCTCACACGGGCCTATAACTCAAATAAAATGCAGCCCAAATCCAAAGCCTGTATTTTTCTCGGTTATTCCCCAACTCAAAATGCCTACAAGTGCTTTGAGCCGCACACAAAAAAATTCTTCATCTCTCGCCACGTGTTGTTTGATGAAAATCAACACCACTACAGCTCCTCTCAACCCGTGCCTTTCGTGCCAACCCAGACCACTCGAGAACCTCACCAATTTCTCCCCCTTCACTTCGGTGCCCAGCAGACTGCAGTGTCTTCATCAACGGTGTCCGATGTCTCAGCATCCTTGCTCCCTCCGGAAGGCTCACCTGCCATTGTTACGTCCTCCCCAGGTAATTTCGAACCCTCTGCTCCTTTACTTCATGATGATCTGCAAGCCCTAGATCCCACCACCACCCATCCGAATGCCTCTCTAGCTGAAAATCGGACTATGTCTCCTTTAAATTTGCACTCACAATCTCATGATTTTTCTCCTCATATGCATCTAGGTTCAGATCTTCATCTCCCAAATCCGAATTTCACAAACCCTACCCAAACAAATAATCCTCCTCAACGCACTCATAACATGACCACACGATCAATGAACCAAATTTTCAAACCCAAACAAATTCATACTGTGTCCAAACATCCTCTTCCTCAGACCATAGAACCAACGAGTGTGAGCCAAGCCATCTCTCAACCTCACTGGCGTGAGGCCATGTCCAATGAGCTCACTGCTCTAATGAAAATTGGACTTGGGACCTAGTTTTACCACCTTCAAACTGTCAACCCGTGGGCTGTAAGTGGATATTTCGGGTCAAAAGGAACGCTGATGGGTCTGTGGATAGATTCAAAGCCCGTCTAGTTGCTAAAGGTTACAATCAACGTCCTGGTGTTGATTACAAGGAAACCTTTAGCCCTGTGGTTAAACCAGCCACTATTAGAGCTGTATTATCTATTGCAGTCATGAATGGATGGGATTTGAGGCAAATGGATGTTAACAATGCCTTTCTTAATGGTGCTTTAACTGAGACTGTTTTTATGGCACAACCTCCGGGGTTCAAAGAGTTGTCCAAACCTAACCATGTTTGCAGGTTAAAAAAGGCTATCTATGGGCTTAAACAAGCCCCACGGGCTTGGTACACAGCCCTCAAAAATGCTATTCTTCAGTTGGGTTTTCACAATTCCAAGGCAGACTCTTCTCTCTTCATTTACAGTCACGGCTCCAACCTTTGTTATCTCCTAGTGTACGTTGATGATCTTGTCATCACAGGAAATAATTCAACTCTTGTGGCCACCATTATTAAGCAGTTGGGTGACATGTTCTCTCTCAAGGATATGGGTTCCCTTCATTTTTTCTTGGGAATTGAAGTAATTCCTACTCGGGCAGGACTATTTCTCTCACAACATAAATATGTTCGTGAACTTCTAGCCAACACATGTATGAGTGGTGCAAAAGATGTCTCAACTCCTCTCTCTACAACTCAATCCCTTCAATTGGTTGATGGCACTGCTGCTGTGGACAGCACAGAGTTTCGTAGAATCATTGGCAGCCTTCAATACCTCTCCTTGACACGTCCCGATATCTCATTTGCAGTCAACAAACTCTCTCAATTTATGCACAAGCCAACTACAAATCACTGGACAGCAACCAAACGGCTCCTACGCTACTTAAAACAGACCATCTTTTATGGTATTCAGATCCACAAAGCTGGAACTCCAGTATTAAGGACATACTCCGATGCCGATTGGGCTGGAAATGTGGATGACCGCATGTCAACCTCTGCATATATCAGTTTTTTGGGACCTAACCCCATCTCTTGGAGCTCCAAGAAACAACGTGCAGTTGCAAGATCCACAACCGAGGCTGAATACAGGGCACTAGCTAATGCGGCTTCCGAGACAATGTGGCTATCCACTCTTTTCAAAGAACTCACATTTCCAGTCAAAGAAACTCCCCATCTGTTATGTGACAACCTCGGAGCCACACATCTCAGTTTCAACCCCGTTAATCATTCACGCATGAAACACATTCAAATCGACCTACACTTTGTGCGTGACCTAGTGCAAAAAGGAAGCCTCCAAGTAAGACATGTACATACTCAAGACCAACTAGCTGATCTGTTAACGAAGCCTTTGTCAAAACAGCGCACGGAATTGCTACGTAACAAGATTGGTCTTGCCGATGGAAGCTCAATCTTGCGGGGGCGTATAAGGAAAACATGCGTGGATTCTACTCAAATCAAAACAGAGCATGTTTAGCCTGGAATCATGCCTAATATCCTGTCATTAATTCTATATTTAGAGCTAATTCTAAATTTGAATTCTATAGCTGTATATTGTAAGAGTAGCACAATTTTAGGTTTACCGTTATTTGTTTCCTATTTTAGCTACTCGTCTACTCTGTATATAAGAGAGAATCTGTATTAATAAAATGAGAGGAGAATATTCATTGAAATCACAGCAGTATCCAATTCTTTACAGAAAGGACACATGATAATTTTCTAATTTAAAGTTTTTAAGAATTATGGGCTTTTTATTTGGTTTTGCAACCAACTCCAATCATCTTTCTCAAATGCTACAAAAACTTGTCTCAAAGTATAAATAATTTAATCTTAATTGTTTTGTACCAAGCTGATGTTCTCGTTTTACCCATCCCCCATATGGTCTTCAACTTAATTGTCGGTGGCTTTTTACTAAGGCTATTTCCATCCTAAAAGCTAAGGCACCAAATTGGGGCTCTCTTCTAGAACAGAGGCATATATTCTTCAAATTCAAATGTTCATCTTCAAAAACTCAAATCTATACTCAAAGAATCAAATAGAAGTTTATTCAACCGTAAAAGCATTAAACAATACAAGTCTCCAAGGAAAAACCGAGTCATCTAACTCTAGTGGAATGATTTTCAAGCATCCTTTTTGTCATTCAGAAAAAATAACATCAAGTTAAAAGACTTGCCGTTCACAAACCACCGTCTATATGCCAATTAAAACAAACAAACCTACCGAATGTGTCAACTAATGAGGTTTTCCAGCACTCAATCACTACCGAATGATTGATAGTGAAGAGAAATGGGAGAAATGGGTGTAGATTGGGGCTTCTACATTTATGTCTAGATTTTTTTAAAAAAAAAAAGAAAGTGACGTGGTCGTGACATGTGTCACTGCCACATTAACACGTAAGGAGATGTGCATTTTTCATGCTTACGGGTAGGAGGACTCTTGTTTAACGTTGTGTTTGGATAGTGAAATAATTTCAGATATTATGTAAATAATAGTAAAAAAATAATAAAAAAATAATGATGAAATATTAAATAATAATGAATAATAATAAAATGTATGTAAAAATATATATATATATATATAGAACTATTGGAACAAAATACGGCCCGCATTGGATAATGCAAAGTATTTGAACAGTTGATTTTTGCTACAATTTATCTAAAACAAAAGTCGTATTTGATATTAAAAAACTCTACTTGCAACCGGCTGGAGTAACCCCCGCGTAACCGGTTGCATAAAAAAATATTATTTTTTTCCACTTTATCATTTCGTTCACTCCTCTTTCTCTATCATTCTCCCCTGCAAATTATTTTTCTTCAACCCACTCTCGTTTTCTCTTTCCCCAGCCATCGACCAGCCTTCTTCCTTCTCAGTTTTCTCTAGTTTCAAACTCTCTCTCTTATTCTTTAGATTTTTCTTTTCTTCTCCCCACTCTCATTTTCTCTTTCCCTTCCACTGCCACCACCGCCAGCCTCAAGCCATGGCAGGTCGAGACCCACTCCAGATTCCATACGATAAAACTCGGTTTCTTTCTCTTTTTTGCATAAATGACACAACACAATTATCCTAGATTTAAGGACAGATCTTTAAGCTTTGAAACCATACTTGAATATAACCAAAGTCAAAACGAAAACTGAAAAAAATTAAAGTATGGAAAAAAAAAAACCGAAACAGAGAGGAGAGCATTTTGTATAGAAATAAATCAATCAACTGCAACAAGCTGAATTCTTCCACCAACCAAAACTTAAAAAGCGAAGCTCCAAACACAAAAAGATGTCCAAAACAAGAAGAAAATCTGTATTTATCCAAAAACGAGATTGAAAAACAATTGTATATATCAACAGCTCGAAAAACGCATGCATACATACATACATAGGAGCAAGTGTGGGAACGCTTATTGTAACGGTTGAGAGGGGGACTGGAACCCTATAAATTCTGTATTGGAGACAGCAGAGGGAGAATCGATTTACCTATGATAGTCGATAACGAGACAAGTCTTTTTTGTATTTTTGTTTTGATTTTCCTCTTTCAGCGTCAGGGATGTTTCCTTCTTTTCTTTTCTTGGTTTTTTGATTTTTTTTACAATCCTGCTAGAGGCAACCGCGGTTGGGTACCTTGGGGAATCGACTCCCCACATCAGTTGATATATTAATAAAATAAAATAAAAAGTAAAAACAGATGAAAACAAGAAAATCACTCCAGCCGAAGAAACTACTCCACCCACTACTGTTATCACAACAGTTCAGCTTCTACCCACACACATTCTCTCTCTCTCTTCTCTGTTTTTGCAGGCGAATAGTATACCAAGAGAAGTCTACCCAGAAAGACCATTTTGGAAGAAGGGATGGAAATGGGTGTTTTTGTTTGGGTCCTCTCTCTGATTTATGCGAATAGCCTTTTGAGCCCTAGCTCTAATCTTACTCTCAATCAAGATGGTAAAGCCACATTGCATTTATCTTCTTTTTCTTTGGAGTTTTTGGTTCATGATAAATTGCTGGGGAGCCCATTGTAATGAAAGAAAACTTTCCTTTCAATTTCTGTTCTTCTTTTTTTTTTCTCAGTTTAGGGAAATTCTAAAGATGTTTGGTTTAAATCTTGAAAATTTTGTGCAACAAAATGAAGCTTGGAAGTACTCTTTCTAAGTGATTTTTACATTCCAGGTTTGACATTATTGGAAATCAAAAGCACTTTGAATAACACTAGCTAGAAACGTCCTCAGTAATTTGAAAGCTTCTGATGAGTCCCCATGCGATCCCCATGACCAACGAGTTTGCTTTATGTATGTGAGCCGAATCTGCGATGTGGGAAGATTGCTCTGTTCCATGGGTAGACGAATGTAACAACGTTCTGTGGGTAGCTTGCTCTGTTTAAGCATCTTGTTCACAGTTTGGTATATGAAACGCATCGCTTTATTTGTACACGTGGATGCCAGGTACGCAAAAGGTTCCCCAAGCCGGGTACAAATAGAATTTTTGTTTTTTTTAATACCACCTACTGACGTGGCAGTTGGTTCCGCAGCCGGGGACGCAAGGACGGTTGTCCCTACCATTTTTGTTTGACATATATTGTAGATGAACCAAATACCTTCAAAATTATTACTTTTGGAACGCTCTTTCTTCTCTTGGCATTTCCTATCACAAACGAGTTTAATTTGATTTGTAATTAAAACATTTATATTGAATTTTAAATGAATTTAATTAGACCTTTGTGATTATTTACATTAAATGACCATTAAAAATATCATTTTTTAATCAATAATTTAATTATAATATAATTAGTAATTAACTTATAATTGGTAGATTGGTAAAATATGATAAAAATATATATTTTTTAATATTATTATATTATTATATAATGAATAAATAGATAATCTAATGTGAGAATTGGATGTGAATGGAATAAACAAAGACAAATTCATGTCATATTAGCTAAAACTTGGATTTAGCTTTGACTATTCCAATAAGAGTGCTCTTAATCTTGTTTTGTTTTGGTACTACGTACTTTGGTTTAAATCACATCTTCTTTTGGAACAGGCACTGCAAAGGAAAATCAAGTTAGCTTTCAGTCTCGTTTATTTTTGTAGATGAGATGAGTTGAGATAAAAGTTGAAAGTTAAATAAATTATTGTTAGAATATATTTTTTTAATATTATTTTTGTTTTGAGATTTGAAAAAATTGAATTGTTTATTTAATTTTGTGTGAAATTTTTAAAAAATTGTAATAATTAAATGAGATGAGAATAGTTGTGAAAACAAATGAGTCAATTTGTTGAAAATTTCAAGGACAAAAAATTAGATATATTTTAAGCAGTGAAAGTTTAAAATGCATTACAAATAAAATCTACAAACCCGTTTGTCGTCCCCTCTCCAACAAAAAATGATAGTTTGCCTTTACGATTTGGTTGTAACTTGTAAGACTGTCGGTCTAGATTGAAAAAATAGCCTGGATTGGACTGGATCGATAGTCTTATTAGTCTGTCTTGAAGTGTATTTTTTGGATTGGACTGGACAGAGACCGACTGACTGTGTATATATATTTAAATATTTATATATATTTCAATATTTTTGTATATATAATATATTATTTTATATAGTAGTTGTATAAGTTAATTATGCAATTTTCATCCAACAGATCACCATTGATCATATCTATAATGAAATTATTTAATATTCATTAACAATATATAAAATATTAAAGAGATTACTTAATTTTAATTTTATTAATTTTTTGTATTAATTGTTTTGTCAAAAAAAGAAAAAATTAAGAGAAAATGTTTATGGACCCAATGAGACTGAATGGATTGATCGGATTAATAGCTAGTGGTTTGGTTTGGCAAAAATGATGGATTGAAATTTTCGGTCCGTGACCCTCCCGGACCGAACTAGACCGATTACATCCCTATTTTATGACAATGGCTTCAAAAAGACAAGTCTCACTTCACTGTGATAAGAGAACTATTTTCAAATATTTTCAGATATTTCTTTTCTAAACATCACTTAAATGCAAAATATTTTTTAATTTTTAATTTTAACTTTTTTAATCTAATCATTACAACTTTCCTAAACTCTAAAACAAAATGTATAAAATAATATAACTTTTTCAAATTTCAAAACAAAAATAATTTTAAAAAATTATATTCAACCAATTTTTAATTTTATAATATTTTTATTCAAATATTTTTCTCTCAATCCTATTTTTTTAAATATTACGTGATCCTTGCACACTCCACAACTATATCTAGCATTACTTAAACATTAAATATTGTGATATAAGTTATAAAAATTATTTGGACTAGACAATTATAGAAAATCTTTTCCAATAGTTTACTGAAACTTGTTGAGTCGACCCTTTTCGTCCTTGGAAGCTTCAATACGAGCGGAGGGGGATACATTATACATGTAGGTTTCACAGATGAAAGGAACTGAAATTCAAATCTAAACTGTAAAAGCTCCCTAAAAGAAACTATATTCATCGAAGAATCACACATGCTTCGTCTCCCCAAGTCTCTTTCCAAGTTCGTCACCGGGCAACGTTCGCTTCCGCTCCGTCAACTTCATGCGAGGTCCAGTCGTCGTAGCCATCCCAAGAGCGACGATGAGGATAAGATTCTCAGAAGACAGGAGAATCGAGAGGCTCATTTACATCTGTACAAGAGCAGGGGCCAACACATCCTCACCAACCCAAGAGTCCTTGACTCCATTGTCCGAAAATCCCACATAAAGCCCACCGATACAGTCCTAGAGATCGGACCCGGTACCGGAAATCTCACCCTGAGGCTTCTAGAAGCTGCCAAATATGTCGTCGCTGTTGAAATTGATAAACGAATGGTGGAGGTTCTCCACAGACGCGTGGCCGAGCGAGGTCTTCAAGATCGTCTCAGTGTAGGTTAACTCGTTTTCTAATTGCTCGACGAAATGCCTAGCTGAAAGTTTTGAGCGCTTGCAGTCAACTACTAAAAGTAAGCTTTTCTTGCAAATGGGTTTTGCAGGTTATATGTAATGACGCATTGAAGACCGAGTTTCCTCAATTTGATCTTGTGGTAGCCAACATTCCGTATGGAATATCTTCTCCTCTCGTGGCTAAATTAGTTTACGGGGCGAACCCATTCAGGAGCGCCACTCTTCTCCTCCAGAAAGAGTTTGCACGGAGACTGTTGGCGAATCCTGGTGACTCAGAGTTCAACCGCTTGGCGGTAAATGTGAAGCTGGTTGCTGATGTGGAGTTCTCCATGGACGTGAGCAAAAGGGACTTTGTTCCATGTCCAAAGGTTGACTCATCCGTGGTTATTATACGTCCCAAAGCTGAAATTCCTGATGTAAATCTGGATGAGTGGTGGGCTTTCACCAGAACCTGTTTTAGCAAGAAAAACAAGACACTAGGTGCTACATTTAAGCAGAAGAGGAAGTTGTTGGATTTGTTGAAACTGTCCACAAAGACTTGCTCAAGTAGTGAAAGTTCTGCCAGCGACCACAATCATGATCACAGCAACAATGCTGCTCGTGCTACTGATGATGAAGGGGACGACACTGATGAAACAGAATATTCATCTTTTTGCTTGGATACGCGGATGAGTATGTTCAGAGAGAAGGTCCTTGGAGTTCTAAATTCAGGTAGTTTTGAAGATAAGAGGCCTTCAAAGCTGTCTAATGAGGAGTTACTGCATTTGCTCGCATTATTTAATCAAGCTGGAGTATATTTTCATGATCACTCAAAGCCTAGGGATGCAGATAGTGTAGAACTTGCAGCGGTTCTCAGCTTATAGCAATATATTACCTTTAACATTCTATTATTTAGTCATCATTGTTGATCTTTCGTTCTTCCTTGTATTGGTAACTGTTCACTGATGGA
Organism: Pterocarya stenoptera; assembly: GCA_003123785.1. NCBI lineage: Eukaryota > Viridiplantae > Streptophyta > Magnoliopsida > Fagales > Juglandaceae > Pterocarya > Pterocarya stenoptera. The sequence continues at coordinate 69,040 of QEOT01007999.1, forward strand.
TGTTGCAGACAGAAGCAAGACTCCTACTTGTCCGTCATTTTGAATGAGATACAGAGAAGAAATTATACACCATCAACATTGTCATCTAATGTTTGTTAGAATTTAGATGCACCTGGGTCCTCTTCTATTTTTGTCTGAAAGCACAGACCCCATCACCAAACATGAAAAAGGGCTAATCACCGAAACAAACCTTTAAATTCTTTCTTTACCACCCTGCAGTTAACGAAGGTAATGAAGCAATTGGATGGAGGTAATCTTCTAAGCATCATTGGAGCCCATGTACCTCATCGTATCATCCATTGGTTTACCCATGGCAGTGAGTCATTCAGTACTCTCGAACTCATGAGCATAGTCTCCATCAATTCTTGAACCTTACCAGATTCATTGGAGACAATCGGCCTTCAACCAAAGTTATTGCTTTCTTTTATTTGTTTGAATAGGATCCATGATCTATCAAGGTTATTCTACATGTTATATGAGGAGATACTGGATTCTCAACGGTGGATTGTTAATGTTCCAATCTTCGAAGGAAGCCAACGTAATTGGATGAAAGAAGCCAACGTAATCGAACAGGGAAAATGATTTCACGGTTCTAGGGGTCTAAATCCCACGCACTTATTTTGAAAGTATGCAAGTATGTGACCCATATAAAAAGTCGAGCTATGCTACAGATGTTCACGGTTAATCCATAGCATGAACATCCGTAGCACACTGACGTGTATTTTTATTATTATTATATATATATTTTTAATCCAAAACCAATGCATTTCAGCCCCTCTCCTTTACCCAATTCCAGCTCACCCAGCCTCGCCACCTGCAGTCACTGGCCACCACCATCGTCAGCCTCCAACCCCACCTCCTCCCTCTCCGCGCCGCATATCGCCAAGCAACCGCATAGCGTTCGGCCTCTCCCAGCCACTGTCAGCCACCCAGCAGCGCCACTGACCACCTCACCGCGACCCTCCAGCCACCTTCAAGCCTCCACGTGCAGCATCCTCTCCATTCCCAAAATGGGTCTCACACTGATTTAGTCTTGAAATGCTGCCGCCCACCACCTCAAGCCAGCCTAGCCACCACCACAGAACTCCATGACCTCCCAGCAACCCCTGCCGTCGAACCCAAGTCACGGCAACCCCCCATTGCAGCTCAGATCAGCCCCCGGTAGTAATGGAGTTGGCCTTTTAAGTTTTCAACTATTCAGATTCGCCCCGGGGGGGGGGCTTCGTGGGACTTTGTCAATTTCTTTAGGGATAAATTTGTCAATTTACTTAGACACGTAAGGTGTGTTTTGGATTATGCATGAAGAGGGGCTGCTCTCAAGACTTTTTCTAAAAAGGCTTATCTTTTAATGATGGGTTCAACTTTTTTTCAAAATGAGCGTGTAAAATTTTCACACCTTAAAACTGTATATAGCATCATTTTATAAAATAATGTTATAATTATTATTTTTTTATTATTTTTTATTCTATTCACAAAATACTTCAAAATATCTCATTATCCAAACGTAACTTAATTTTACCGCTTAATCTTACCCTCTCAATCTTATCATTCATGCATTTTACTTAATAATTAAAAAAATGATTAGTAATAAAATTATGTATTTATTTATTTTTAAATGAGTAAAGATGTTAAAAAAATATCTTTTAAAAAAACAATTCTGCTAGGTACAATCAGAATGAGTACCGATTGCGTACCAAAAGGTGACATGGCAGGCAGCAGGGATATTTATGTAATTATCAAAAGTAAAAAACAGAAAAGCAATTAAAACAAAACTATTCATCGTCTCCTCCAAAAATCAAAAGCTCACTTCCCTCCAACAGTCCGTGAGCTGTCACAGTCGCTGCCATGCCGCAACCACATCGTCAGAGCTCTCCAACACCCTGTTACGCGAGTCCTCACCCAGCATAGGACTCTACAAGTTTTTTTTTTTTTTTTTGAAACAATCTCTACAAGTTATTACAGTATAGCTGAAAGAAACATTCCAAATATTCCACGACTCTACAAGCTATTACAGGAAAACTCTACAAGCTTTTTTTGAAACACTGAAATTTCCAAATATTAGGCGATTTTATGAAAATAGATAGGTGTATGGTGAATTTGCTAATTTATTATGGTGCGGATCTGCTTGTTAATCTCAATAGCTGTTTCGTTGTCAATCTCAAGCACTTTCGTTGGTTTCCTTGCTAATTGATGGTTTTGTTTATTGTTTCCTTGACTCAGTATCAGGATTTTGCTTAGTTTCGAAGTTTTGCAATCAGATAGGATACTGAGAACTTGATTGCACTTTCCACCATTTTTCTTGCAAATGAACAGAGGTAGGACATAGCTTCGAAAAAGAAAACATCGAAAAGAAACGAAATAATATTCAAACGATATTTTCCCTTTCATTTTGTTTTGTCTCCCGCTTGTCTCCAATACCCACACTGTTGAAAACCAATAATTGCAGATTCAGCAGTAGCAACAACCTCTGAGGTATGAAGATCAGCAACACCAAGCATCAAATCCTATAATAGAGATGCACTTAACAAAATCAATAATGGATTCCGTAATAGCAGGAATAGGGGAGAAAGGAGGGGGTTGGGGGAGGGAGACCCATTTACCATTTCAATAACTGCAGATTCATTTCCAGTGAGCACTTCAATATCACAATTCTCATAAAACACTAGAGAGAGTGAGAGAGATACCCAATGGTGTGGTGGAGGGGTTCTGGCGCTCCAAGCGGAGAAGGTATTTGCTTGTTCGCCCGATCTCTTTTTAACAATTGGAGACGAGGAGAACGATAGAGAAGGGAATGGCAGAAGACATTTTTGGCTAGACGACCGGTTCAGATGCTGGAAAAGAGAAGAGAATGGCAGAGGAGGATCTCGTTTTGGTTAAGTCTGAGATGAAACGCACTACTTCATAAGTTAAGATTTTTCTCCCTCAACGCGTCGTTTCATTTATTACGTGGCCTGTCAGACTGTTTCGGTGTGCAAGGGTGCGCAATGTCGCTTGCCTTTAGAGTTTTTCTTAAAAAAATCACCAAAAAAGCACAAAAAGATTTTTAACTAGCGGTGCGCCAGGGCTGGCACCCTTAAAAGTATAGTAAAATGAAGGCGGGCGTCTGTGATACCCAAAATAGGCATACTAGGAGCCCAACATGTTGTTGGCAACACGAATCTCCTTCACCAGCTCAATTCACTCGCTCCTAAAGCGCACTCCACGTTCCCTTTCGTCTCCCAAACAATCCCTGAACAAATCCAGTGCCTCTCAACTCTGGTCCTCTTCTTTCTCCTTCTGCACTCGTAACCTCCTCCATAAGTCCACCTCTACCGCCCCTTCACTCTCTTACTCTTGCTCTTCTCTCTCTGCCCCATCGATGGCAGCTGCTGCTGCTGTCGACCCACCGCCCATCGGAGTCAATCCTCTTTTACAAGACTTTGAATTCCCCCCGTTCGATGTCGTCGAGGCCAAGCATGTCTGCCCCGGGATCCGTGCCATTTTGAAGAAGCTTGTATGTTTTGTTTTATTTTGATTTGCTTTTCCTATTATGTTTTGGTTTTACTTACAAAAAAATGTTTGATTTCTTGGTTTATAAAAGTTTTTTTTGTCTTGCTGGTTTTCTTTTTGTTGTGCTTTTGGGCTTTGGGTTCTCTGCGTTCTGTTCAAGTTTCTGAATTTCTAGTGTCAACTGAAATTTGTTTGTGGTTTTGATTATTTCGTTATGTTTTAGACCACTTCCAGGGTTTTCCCTGGTAGTTTTGAGCTTTTTCGTGGTTTGGTTACTGAGACTTTAATTTAATTTTTTTTTTCTTTTTAATAACTGGGTTTTGCAGGAGGATGATTTGGTAGAATTGGAGCGCAGAGTGGAGCCTTCATGGCCGCAGTTGGTTGAGCCATTGGAGAAGATTGTAGACCGGTTGTCTCTGGTATGGGGGATTGTTAATCATCTCAAGAGTGTAAAGGATTCTCCTGAGCTCCGTTCTGCCATTGAAGAAGTTCAGGTTTCAATATGTTCCTTTACGAATATGCTGGCAGTTGCAGTGTCATGTTAGGTTTAAAAACTCTGGCTTTTTTGGTCCTTAAGAAAGAAAATCATAAAACTAGAATTAAAACGCAGAGATCGATGTTTTAGGATTCAATTTCTCCTTTGTAAATTGCGAGTGACTAAGCCAGAAATTTGTTTCGTTCCGGTATCCAACGATCCTAGCCATACATCATCTTAGTCTTGACTCTAAGAAAGAAGCACCATATCGTATTTTTAGCTGGAGGGTTTCTTTATAGCAGTTTCTTTTTATTGGAATGCTCGAGCTTTATTAATGAAATAGAAAAACATTACAGTATAAACCTCAGACAATTTAGACTGAGGCAATAGAAACAAACTGCAATGATTCTATACAATAGAATGCCATTTTGGCTGCATGAAACTAGAGAGACCAGAATTATCTAAAATAAAAATCCCCTTAAGATGTTTTGGAAGGTGATGAATAGATGAGAAGGCAGCAGATACACCCAATCGAGGGATATTAATTGTTCTTTGAACTTGATTGGATTTGTTTCTTGTCCATGAATTTGTGCCTTCTTTTTCCATGTTACCATATTTATTAGTTAGTGCTAACATTGTTTACTTGTGGTTCGCAGCCCGAGAAAGTTAAATTTCAGCTGAGATTGGGACAAAGTAAACCAATTTACAATGCGTTTAAAACTATCCAAGAATCTCCTGATTGGCAGTCACTGAATGATGCTCGTAAACGTATTGTGGAGGGTGAGCATCTCAAATATCTTATATAACCTGTTTAGTGGAGAGGATATCTGCCTTTTTGTCTCTTTTTACTCTATTTGGTTCCAATCTTATTTGGTAGAGCACTTTCACCGGTCCATAAATAAAGAAAGAAAGTATCACTTGCAGGATATTTTCTGTTGAGGGTGCAATATGTCTGTTTTAATTTGTGGGAAATAGCCTCCATACTTTACTTATATATATATGTATATTATATATCTGTTTTCTACTTTACTTCCTGTGTACATTTCTACCATGTTTGGCTTTAAGACTCGTTGGTTTGGGTTGCTGATTAGGTTTTTGGGTATGCAACTGATTGAAAAATAATTGTTCTTTTTTATTCTGGAAAGTAACTTCTTTTGATAAGTGTTTTTTTTTTTTTTTTTCCTGGAAAGTAACTAGGCATAGTTTTTGTTTTAACTATATTTATTTATTTTTTGTTTTACCACGACTACATATATGTGTGCCGGTTCTGTCTAGCTTTCTTGTTGTAAACTTGATTCACTTTATGATTTGTTTTTTCTTTCTTTAATTTTTTAAATGAGGTTATTTGGTAACCCAGTTCTGTATTAAAACTAGATCACATGCAGTGTAATTACTAACTTAATTTTATCATTTCTACATGTTTTGGGTAACTTGATTTCTCTGATACTTCACAGTTACTTTCCTGCTTTTCTCATGCAGCCCAAATAAAGAAAGCGATTCTTAATGGTGTTTCTCTCGAAGATGATAAAAGGGACCAATTTAACAAAATCGAACAGGTTTTTTTTTTTAAGTTACTTTTCCGTTTTGAACTTCACTGTTTCATCCAGTAGTTAGTTTTTTCTTTGTGCAAAGTATAGAGTTTTATGTTATTCTGCAAAACTGCGCATAAAAGTTGCTATTTCTCTCAACAAAATAAAGTAATGGTTATCGTCTACAAACTGAGGATGGGAAAAGGGTCATGTGCTTGCTGAAGAATTCTTGATTGTTGCTTTGGCTTCCGCCTTCATTGGAAGTTGGCTTAGTAGATGTCAAGTTATTAACTATATAACATGGACTATATATAAAAAAAAAAAACTATATAACATGGACCAAATAAGGCTGGTGGTGATGATTCTCATCCTCAAAGTTTAGTTTGCCGCTTGGCTTGGGCATCACTTGCTTTTTACCCCAAATTCGTTTCAGGAACTGAAAAGATTATCTCAAAAATTTGAGGAGAATGTTTTGGATGCCACAAAGAAGTTCGAAAAATTAATTACAGATAAGAAAGAAATCGAAGGATTGCCCGCAACTGCTCTTGGATTGGCTGCACAAAAGGCAGTGTCTAAGGTATTGCTTGTTGGAATCCATTTTATTTTGCTTATTTAATGTATGATCCATTCCTAAATCCTGCTGGATTGGTTTTTCTGTGTCTTATCTAGAATTTCTGATGCATCTGTGTATGCCACCAGGGTTATGAAAATGCTACTGCTGAGAATGGGCCTTGGATAATAACATTGGATACTCCTAGTTTTATGTCTGTTATGCAACATGCTCGAAATCGGTCTTTGCGTGAAGAAGTATACCGTGCTTATGTAGCTCGTGCATCTAGCGGAGATTTGGATAATACAGTGATAATTGAACAGATTTTGAAGCTTAGGTTGGAAAAGGCTAAGCTTCTCAATTACAATAATTATGCCGAGGTATGTTTTAATATAATTGACATCACTTTCTTATGATAGACTTGCTGCATTACTTGTTAAAAAAAAAGTGATAGTCTTGCTGAAATATATTTCATCAGGTAAGCATGGCAACCAAAATGGCTACCGTTGAAAAGGCAGAAGAGCTTCTGGAAAAACTTCGTACTGCTTCCTGGAATGCTGCGGTTCAAGGTTAGTGAAGTGTATATACTTTCTTCATGGTTGTGAATGGGTTGCTGTATGTATGATCTATATTTTAAGCTCTGGGTTAGTTCCTGAGAGACTTTTTGGCTAAGAAGTTCTTGAGAGACTTTACTGCTTTGAATAATATAAATTAATTCAGCTATGGTATTGTCTAGTTAAAACTTTTCTGCAGTCTTGGAAACATGGTCCGGTTGCTTAATTTTTCATTGAAAATATACTTCATAGGCCACATTGGCACATTAAAACTTCACTCAGCATTAACTTTAACATGTGTGTTTGTTTATATATGCTTATATACATTTTTTAATAAGGTAAGCATATGTACTTACATACATACATAGAAGTTTTGGATGATGCACTTTTTATAGGTAAAAATGTTATTTCCCTTGCTGTTTTATTATCTGAGAAGGTTTTTTAACCCTAATTTTATATGTTCTCGAGTTTCCTTAATGGGAATGTTTCTCAACAAATATCCTTCTTACTGTAAGTGCTTGAGGACTAGACTGCATGCTTGATTCTTGCAGATATGGATGACATAAAAAATTTCTCCAAGAATCAGGGTGCAGTAGAAGCTGACAATTTGAACCATTGGGACATAAACTTTTGGAGTGAAAGGCTTCGCGAGTCAAAGTTTGACATCAATGAGGTTGGATCGTGTGTGTTCTTGCTTAAGTCTTTGAATGTTGGAAACCCCTAGGGGTTTGCTCAAGTGGTAAAGGCCTTGGTCTTGGTGGTATGCTCCCTCCAGGTCTAAGGTTCAAATCCTCTTGTGTGCAACAATTTCTAGGGGCTATCGGACTAGGGGAATTTCCCCTTGAATTAACTGAGGTGTACTTGTAGGAAACTCCTTGCCGCGTGCACCCCCGGGATTAGTCGGGACTTTGTTCTTGGACACCCGGTTCCAATAAAAAATAATAATAAGTCTTTGATTGTTGGAACATTCTTGCTTTCTTGCTACTTATGTGTTTCCCCTTTTGATATTCAACAGGAAGAACTACGTCCTTTTTTCTCCTTGCCAAAGGTTATGCATGGCCTTTTTAACCTTGCAAACAAATTGTTTGGAATTGATATCGAGCCAGCTGACGGTCTAGCTCCGGTATTATGTTTTCTTTCTTCCTACTTATCCAAATATATATATATCTTCGCCATTTTGTGCTTTCTTTTGTGTAACTTGGACCATTCATTTTATCTCATTGATATATGGTTGCTATTTTTAGGTTTGGAACAATGATGTTAGATTCTATCGTGTCAAAGACTCTTCAGGTAGTCCTATTGCTTACTTCTATTTTGATCCGTATGCTCGACCATCTGAGAAAAGAGGAGGTGCGTGGATGGATGAGGTTGTTGGTCGAAGTAGTGTGTTGGCACGTGATGGTGCCTCTGCAAGGTTGCCTGTTGCCCACATGGTGTGCAATCAAACACCTCCAGTGGGGAAAAAACCAAGCCTAATGACTTTCCGTGAGGTAAACTTGGATACGTTGGCTTTCTATTATCCATAATTTATAGCCACTATGATGATAGAGAATGGCACTGACACACTCGACCTGGTTTGATAGACTCAGGCCGAGTGTGTTTGGAATTTTTAAATGTATGAATGTTTATATGCTTAACTGGATTCACAGCTTATTTATTTCTCACCTATCTCAATTTTGGCGTTATAAACATTGTCATTGTCTTAACGTTTTTTTAATGATATTACCTAGAGGTTTTTGTGATGTCATTTTGTATATGATGGCTAAAGTTTCATTATTTAATAGCTGCCCCCCTTAAAGATCATGGTTCAGTTCTGTTGTATATGCAATGGCTGAATTGGAAGAGGCATATCTGACTCACTCCATTTAGTTAAGATTAGGGGTTTTGGTCATTCAATTGCTAGAATCAGGATTCAAAATTAAGGGGAAATCATGTTTGTTACGCAGACCTGGTGTTGTTTTATTTTTAATCTGACATGCATGTTCCACTTAAGTGGTGTGGTCGTAGCTGGGCTTGAGTTTAGAAGAACTCTTTTCATTATAATAAAATCTTTATCTTACCCATAAAAAAATTGTTTTCAGATTCTGTGATGACTAATTTGCAGGTTGAGACTGTCTTCCATGAATTTGGTCATGCGCTTCAGCATATGCTGACCAAACAAGATGAGGGTCTAGTTTCTGGTATCCGGGGGATAGAGTGGGATGCTGTTGAGTTACCTTCTCAGTTCATGGAAAACTGGTGTTACCACAGGTAAATATGTCTTCATAGATCCCTCAGCTTGGGCATTAAAATGTTCATGACCTCTCTTTTTATACTTGTTCCTGTAACAATCTTAGTTTAAGGGCTCAAATGTAGAGCATTTTTTCCTGTAATAGTAATATCATCTGACAATATGCAGGTCATTAGCACTTTAATTCTTTATAGTTACATCATCATTTATTCTTATGAAAATTAGTTGTCCTAATATATTTTTGTAGTATTTATTTGTTTTGATTGGCCTGTAGGGATACTTTGATGAGCATTGCAAAGCATTATGAAACTGGGGAGAGTCTTCCTGAAGAAGTATATTTAAAGCTCCTTGCGGCTAGGACTTTTCGTGCTGGCTCACTAAGTCTTCGTCAGGTCAGTGCATTTGGTCGGTGTTATTCTTTAAACTCAAATCTAATGGCTGGTCAGGCTTGGGCATTATTGATCTGTCTGTAGATATTTATATGTCGGTTGAAGGATAATTGGCTGAAATAAAGAGAGATGAACTCTCTATGAAAGGTAGGTGAAATAGAAATCGTGGTGGAAGTTGAAATAAGGGATTTGTAGAAAGGACTAGAAAAGGGGAAAAACTAGGCTCCCTAGCCCATACTTCCTTTTTGGGGCTTAGTGCTTGTCATGTTAACGTCCGTTTCTTGTGATTACTGTTATGTTTCTCCCCCAAAACCCACCCCACTGGACCCAAACTTCTTTTCTGAAGTTTTTACTTTGATCAAAACATAGGTTACTGTTTCTCCTGGTATGTCGTCTTGATTGTAATATTCCATACTCATCGAAGTTTTAATATAAACCCATGTTACTCTTTCTGTGATTATGTTTTGAGGACTTAGGTAATGGTTCCAAGGGAAATAAATTAATTTTCTACGTGTTTGCATACATCACCGGCGTTGTGATTTCTTTGCAATTTTATTATATTTTTGCAGATAAGGTTTGCAAGCTTGGATTTGGAGCTGCATACAAAGTATATTCCTGGTGGGACAGAATCCATATACGATGTTGATCAGAGGGTCGCTGAACGAACTCAAGTGATCCCTCCGCTAGCAGAAGACAGGTTCCTTTGCAGTTTCACCCATATATTTGCAGGTTTTTTCTCCATCTGATTTACATTGACTTTCTTGGCATCATTTTTACTTCTCTAGCTGCAATCTAACATTTTGATATTTTTCTTTATATATATTTTTGTGAATATTAGGAGGATATGCAGCTGGATACTTCAGTTACAAGGTATTATCAATTCCCTGTAGTATTCACAGTTATTTTTCTCTTACCGAGGCCCTCATTGAACTGTGGCCTGCGAGCATGTTTGTTACTGATTGCCTATTTTACCTTTTTCCTCCTTTTGAATTTATTCTGAAAACATATTTATGAATTTGACAGTGGGCTGAGGTGTTATCAGCAGATGCCTTCTCTTCATTTGAGGATGCTGGACTGGAGGACAGCAAGGTATGTTGGAAAGCTGTCTGGAAGGATAGGTCTCCATAATTTTGCAATGTACTTGATTTATTATATACCACGGTTTCATCTATTTATATCAACTGCAAGTTCTAATACATATCCGTATTGCGCCTAATTGATCCCTGTAGTTGACGAATCTCATTGACGGCTTTCTTTTAGAAAGAGGATGGTAACCCGAAATTTACTAAAGTCCTCACTTTTGGCAGAGGGATATGGTTATGCAGAAACTATATGAGAATACAACCGAATATCAGAAAAAACCGAAAGCATCAATCAAGGAGAATGGAAATTACAAACGACGATACACAAACTGATGAATGCAAAACCTATTGCAAATGTCTAGATTGTGTATGCCGAGTAAATCCATCCCGTAATCCCCCACAACATGGTTAGAGAGTTGAGAAGCCAAGAAAAACTAATGGGAAAAATCTACTGCACCTAACTCGGCCAAATTATCTGCTACAATGGTTCCCTTCCAATGAACATGTTACAACTTGATGTTTATGACAGAACCAAAATGAAGTACATATCCCAAAGACTACAATACTGCCCTATAGGATCCAGACTACTATAATACTTGGGGCTATTAATGACTTGGTTACGCACATAGTTCATTACATTTTGGAATGCACAATTATGTCACTTAACATGGATCACATAACATCAAGAGTGATTATATATCTTTCAACAGGCTGTGAAAGAAACAGGGAACAAGTTCCGAGAGACTATCCTTGCGCTTGGAGGTGGCAAAGCACCGCTAGAGGTTAGAAAAATAACCTTATTTGTTTTTTGGTGCATCAGATGGCTTTGTTCGTAATTAGTTGCAGCATAATGACTGCTGAATTTGACATTTCTAGAGTCTTATATGATGCACCATAACATAAAAACTTTGTTGCATCCAGGTATTTGTAGAATTCCGTGGACGCGAACCATCACCGGAGGCACTGCTCAGGCACAACGGACTGTTGCCGGTCTCGTCCTCGGCATGACATTGTTGTCAGAAACAACATGAAGGCTTGATTTTGTTTGATCTTTCTACACCACACCACCCCAAAGGAAATTCCCAGCATTAAATTCTGGAGCCATTGCCTCCCAACCGGGATGATATTGATTGTAAAAGCTGCAATGAATTGCCAATTCATGTTTCTTAGTTACATATCAATATCATGGACGGTTCTTTTCTTGTTTCTTGGTTAAATATCATGGGTCCTAATGGAGTCTGTCCGGTGTAGTGTAGTCTAAATTGGACTGGATGTCCCTTTCCTTGAATGGAGCATCCTTTGCTGAATAGAAGGATAAGGTAAAATGAAAGAAATGGAAAAGGAGGGGAAGAAGTATTGATGACAGACTTGAAAAATTATGGAAGTTGTAGATCTGAAACGACAGGATCATCAAAATATTTTGAATGAAAAAGAAATTGTATGGGTGTATCAGAATAAACAAAGAGTGTTAAGTATTTTCTTACAATTCTATTTTAAATGAAGGATCGTTATGCAAAATTAAAAATTTTAAACTCATTTGACAAAGCGGTGTTATTATATTAATTAATAGTAAAAAAAAATGAATATCATTATTAAGGCAATAAATATTTTAACTAAAATAAGAAAAGGAATTCCACAGTATTATTCCTAAGAACTTGAAGATTGACTTTGTTCTGTTGTGGGCTACGTGACAAAGTATTCAAAGGGCAAGGCCTGAACGGGTCTGCCCCAATCCAGTAGTAATAGTGCAGAGCACCCCAAGGGTCTATAATATATTTTTCTTTAAAATATAAAAGAAATTCTCTTAAGAGCGGTGCTACTCAGGCGGCAAAGTAGCACTGTTTCATTTGACCATCAGTTGCTTTTCATTTTTCTCTTTTTTTTTTTTTTCTTTCTATTCACATTTTTTAATGTATTTATATATTTTTAAAAAAATAAAAAAAATATACCAATACACTTAAAGTCACTTCTTTCATCATTAAGTAAAAAAATAAAAAAAAATATTTTACTGAGCGGTCAAATAGAGCGGTATGTTTTGGGTGGCATGGTAGTGTTTTTCTTCTCTTAAAAATGCACTCTAATGGACTTGTATTCAATCCTTCATTTTACATTCTACTATAGTAAAATACTAGATGTGGAGGTAACTATTCATCCTGGTAAACATTTTAAATTAATTTTTCTCTCTCATCCCCAGACTTTCTTCTTTGCTGGGTGCCCAAGACAAAATTTGAAACTGAATTAATCTCTTCTTTTCATTATATAATCTATTCTTTTTATTTTTTGAATTAATTTATATTTTGGTTTAGTTTATAAATTTGGATTAATTTAAAATATAACATAATTATATGAAATTGTATATGAAGAGATATTGCAAATATCAAAAGATTTGAAGATATTATTGATAGTTAGAGAAAATATTTAGAATGAATAAAAAAATATTAAAAAGTATAATATTTAAATTATATGAAGAAAAAATAAATAAGTTGATATATAGTATATTGTAAAAATTAAAATGTAAAATAAAAATAAAAAATTTTAATGATATATTTTAAAAGATAAGATAACAATCATTGGGAGTGCTTAAACCGTAGTTAGTAATACTTATGACTGCTTGGCTTCAAAGAAAAACAAGGAAAAGCAAGTCAAACAAACCAACTAACTTTACCTGCCAACCCAGTTGATCATCTGGTTCTACTATAGATTTGCTTTTTTGAGAACTTGAAAAGGGATTGATATTTCCTCTGCTCGATCTCTTCGTGCGTCTCTGAAAGAGAGGAAAAAAGAAGTGAAGGAAGGATGGCCAGGGCAGGAGGGATCATAAACGCGGTGAACGTGGGGATAGCGGTGCAAGCAGATTGGGAGAACCGAGAGTTCATCTCTCACATTTCCCTCAATGTTCGACGCCTCTTCGATTTCCTTGTCCAATTTGGTAACCAATTCTATTCCCTTCCTTTCCTTCTTCTGCAGTACCGGATTTGCTGATATGGGATTGATTCGAATAGCACGTCCCTCCATTGTGGATTGCATTAATTTTTACACCATAATTACCCTATTACATGAATGCCCAAAACCATTTTGTGATTTTTGCTCTATCCTGTTATAGTATCAGGTTTTGCGGGGTTGGTGTGGTGTTATTTCATATTATGCTTCTTGTACTCTTTCAGAGGCAACAACGAAGAGCAAGTTGGCATCATTGAATGCGAAGCTTGACACGCTCGAGCGTCGTCTTGAACTGGTTGAAGTCCAAGTGGAAACTGCATCATCCAATCCCTCTCTCTTCGCTACATAATGTTTATCGGATCATGTTGTTGTTGCAGCAGCTGCTGAAATACGGCTTCTTTGTAAGACTAGCCTTATCTTGTGTTGTAACACTCTTTGAGACTAATGTTCTCGAGTTTTTTCATGCTTATATATCATGATCAATGTGTGAGGTAGTTAGAAATTATATTCTTGGGCTGTAGCCACTTTGAGTACATAAATACGCTTTAAATACAGAATGCTACCTTTAGGATCTTCAAGCCACCTTTAGAATCTTTGAATGGTGCAGATGTTTGTTTATAGTAAATTCAAGGTCATATAGATGTTTCTTGATAGTAAAATAGGAGTATATTGTGATAACTCGAGCATTGATCCAATGAATTCTACTCCAAATGACCGATCCTCTTAATGTAAGAATAGCGCCATGAAGAATGAGTTCTGGATTCTATGTGACTTGTCAATAATAATAGCGGATACCCAATAGTATATCGTCTATAATTGAGCTTAGCTAAATCAATTTCTTCTGTTGGTTTCTCGAATGATTAAGATTTGTCTATGGTTCCTCATACACCACTTTATCCAAGCTGTGCTCTTTTGTGTCTTCTAGTCCTTATAACTCCTATATCATGGGCCTCATCTCTCCTTTTATCTGTAATTAATACCACCTCTCCATCTAAAGTTTATTCTTCATATGGCCATTGTGTCCGACCTTTTGTTGTTTTTCCATTTGGTTTGATAAGTATAGGCGTTTTCTTGTATGAAAAGTTGTGGCTAATAATACATAAATTCTTTTTGGTCCATCTTGATTCAGTTTTAAGAGTTTATTGGACTTGGTTATGAAGCAACAAGTTTCACATTGGCAGATTGTTGATTAATCTGTTTCTTCTAATAAAATATCATATACCAGTAATTTTCTTCATGACAACTGCTGAGTACCATGCTGTGGCTACATCATTTTGTCAGCAATTCCATATGGTTAAGGGATGAAACTCTTTCTAGACATAAACATTCCTGTTGATGGTCATGTCTGATCTAAATTTTAATTTCAAGTTTTCATAATTTTTAACTTCTTGGAGGGTATTCACTGTTCATAGCATATGACGTCTAACCCCAACTACCAGCTCAATATATATTTGTGGATGGGGACAACCCTTAGTTACTGATTACTCATATGTTTCATAGAGTTTCTTCTTTATCTTATATATCCATGTGTGTATAACCATATATATGGTTTCTTTATTAAATCACGTGTTAGAAAATGTCTCATAAAAACAAAGCTACCAATTCCAGCTCCTGCTCTCATAGTTGAGTGAGTCATGCGGTACCTTTTCCGTCCAAGTAGGGAGGATTTTAGTTCAACCCATGTTTTTTGGTAAGGGGAATTGTTACCTTCCCCAAGTAAACTAACTACAAGAATAGGACCATTTGATTAAAGAGCGAAAAAGGGTTGCATTTTCTTTTAAACTTTTCGATATAGATCCAGCAAGGTGTAAGCACCAGGGTAGTATTTTGTTCCCTCGTATATGTTGGGACTTGTTGATTTGATCGGGTGTTAGGTTGAGCTCCGGCAGTATCCATCTATAGTTCAGACAGTAGTGTTCATATAGATTTAACTGGGTTGAGTCAGATCAACAAATGTTTGCTAGCTTTGATTGTCATCTCATACTTGACAGGATACAAGCTGGGGTCATTTTGACATTATATGTTGCTTCAGAGCATCGAATTGCTAACCAAACCTCTTTCTTTTTGTCCTTTTACTGATTTGTTGTCCAAGATGGGTGTATCTAATATCTGCACTCCATCTTGAGGGGGACCATTACAATTGTATTGTATTTTTTATTTTTGTATTTTCTATATTTTCTGTACACGTGAACTTGTTAGATCAGTTAGTTCAAAGTTTCTGTTCAATTTAACCAGTTCCGGATAGGGAAAATTCCGAGGGTGTGGTGTGCAGGACCGGGATTTATTTTGCAGGGGTGGGTCCGAAGGGCCTAGTAGCCATACGTGGCTTATGATTTTTTTTTTTTTTTTTAAGGTGGTGTAAACTGTAGAGGAAATCATTCATGACATGAAAACAGAACCACTTACACCTATACATGCACACAAATTTAATTAGTGTATGTACATAATCCTGGTGTGTAAGAAACTTAAAGAAATGTATAATTTTTTTTATGACATTAGTTAGGCCTGCAGGCTTCCACAGCAAAGCTAGCCTCGATGCTTACAACAAATGATCATTGGCATATTCGAAGCAATTAAAATTGGTCGGTCGGTTTCGTATAGATAGAGGCCAACCTTAGCATCAGCCTTTTATTTATGGCAGTCCTGCCTAAGACAATGAACTTCTTGAGACTGTTTAATTCAATTGCATCATGCTCCCTTCCAAAACCCACTTACACTTTTGAAACAGTAAATTTCAATTGCTTATTGCATAGAGACATGCATATCAATTGTTGCCAAGAAAAATATTTTTGACATGTCCATTGAAGCTTATCATAATTAGCATGAGCATGCTATACAGATCAACAGCTCATCTGTTGTTAAGAAAATTTGTCTGCAAATTAAGCAATTTCACGATCACATTCTGGCGGCATCTTTCTTATCTCGTCCTTGCTTTTCTATGTTCTCTGGCTCTTCGATCCAAAACGTAGAACCAAGTAAAACAAAACCCTATATAGAACAGCCCAACCCAACATTATGAGCACTTTCTCCCATTTATCTTGTTCACCGCCTAGAATATGAAGCTTGTCCAGAATCTTATAACCAGACACAATCTCTCCATTAGTGTTTGTTCCAAAAGAAGCATCTGTCTGATACTGGTTCATCAAAAGCCCTTCATACGGATATGTCATTGTGGAAACCTTGTTCATCCACTTCCAGTAAAATGGAATGTCATGGCTATTCAAGAAGTACCCACAGAACAAGAAGAAAAGGGCAGTGAAAGCAATGACTGCAGCATAACCCAAGATATAGTTGGGCACCACCGAGCTCACAAATACCACAAACGAGTTTGTTGAGAGAAGGGCGACGTAGAGAACAATCAAGAAATATATGAAAGGTCCCCGGAGTTCCAAAGCAAACCACACAATAGCAGCATAGACAGCAGCCTGAAGAGCAAGGAAAGGAAGGTAAGTAATGAGACCTGCAATGGTATAAGACGAGGCTCTATATGCATTGTGGGAAGTCTCTCGGATGAAAATGAAACGCTCTTGAATGAAGGCCGGGACAGCATCGTTGGAAGAAAAGAAGAAGAGGCAGACGGTGAAGATGAAGAAGCTGATGCGGTTTGTGATTCCTTGCAAGTCTGGTTTAGGGTTCTTGAACATGGTGGCCATCATGATACCCATGACAGTGAGGACCATTAGTCTTGAGAGGAAAAGCTCAGGTGTACGGTAGATGTTTTTGAAGTTGCGGCGCATGAGTATCATAGTCTCCGGGAAGAATGAATTAGCAAACTTTGGGCCCAGATGGTTATTCGCCATGGAGTTTGCAGCACGATCTTCGGGAGTGAGATAGTCGCTTTCATTGACAGTGTAGTCGCTGCTTCGAGGTGTCCTGGCTATGATTTCACTCGAATATTGATCATAATATCCGGGGGATAAGCTGCTTCCCACCATATTAAACACAAATAGAGATCAAGCACATGTAAGTCAGAGTAAATCTTATATATTGCAGAAGAGAATTACTTTGTATACACAGAAAGCCTTGTAAAAGTGATTGTGCATGCTGATGCATGCGTTAATTTGATTCTGAGTTGAGTTTTTGAGTTAATTCTTTGTCATGTCAAGAATGAAATTGTCATTTTTAAAAATTTAAACACTAAAATATGAAGGGAAAAAAGGTGCTGTAACAGTGCTGGTCTGAATTACCTCATGGAGATTGGCACTTTCTGATTAGTCCGGGAAGGAGTAAGGCTCAGTACTTGAAGAACTCCAAGGTCGCTAGCACTCCATGACTTTGAATTATTATTATGTGAGCTTCTCAAGCTGTGATCATAAGAATAGTCAGCTAGATCAACATTATTTGTTTGCCGCTTTCCTGCCTTAATTCCCATCTGATTACTGATCACTTCTGAAGCCCGATCATGACTGCTGCGTCGTGCCGAAGTCGACGTTGGTGCTACACTCGAAACTGATATCTCCTCACCTGACAATGGTGGGGGCTTCCGACCAGTAAGCACAAATTTAGCAAGCGCCTCAACTCCGAGTTCAGATTGATCATACTGCTGAATCACATCGATCAAGTACTCGATGGAGTTCTCTCCCTTGGGGACTTTCCTTCCTATTCGTGCTAAATGATGGGCAACATCTTTAGGGGATCCTTGATACATGAGCTGGCCGCGAGCAAGGATTATGAGGTGGTCGAGGAGGAGCTGGATCCTGGATGAGGGCTGGTGGATTGTGAGGATCACAGTACTGCCTGAGCGTGCAATATGGTGCACCTTTTCTATGACGCTATGTGCACTGGTTGAGTCTAGACCTGAAGTTGGCTCGTCCAGGAATAGTAGCGATGGTCCATGAATGATGTCCACCCCTATTGACACTCTCCGACGCTCTCCGCCGGACACTCCTCTCTTCCCCTCGTCACCTATATAGGTGTTCCGACATGACTACAACATATGCAAGATCAGAAGGCCGTTGTCTTTAAAAAGAATAGAAATGATACTTTGTCATAATCATATTATTTTAAGTGACTTTTTATTTGAATAATCTACTTAAAACATGGTATCATGTTAACCGATGTCATCAATGATTATAAAAAGATTACTATTATTTTTTAACAATAACAACGAGAAAATAACCGATGTCACTTTATGATTTCTCAATGATACACAATAACAACTCAACTAAAATGCATCAACAACTTCTTAATAAAATACTATTTTTTAAATGAAAAGTGTTATAGTTATAAAGAAATTTCATAAAAATAAATTAATAAACTGACGTGATTTTATATGATACGTTATATCTACTTTACAATATATAAAAGTAGTTTTACAATCCAACATATCACGTCAAGTTATGTTAGTTTGTGAGTTTACTTTTGTGTGATCTATTTCTCACTTAAATTCTAAAGGCCTTAGTCAAAATAAAATTTATGAAAAATATTAATTTATTCAATAGCTATATAGGAGTTGTCAACCAGTAGTTGTTTTATCATTTCTCTTTCTAATTAGTCCCAATGCTAGACAAACAACTAACAATTAGAAGGGAAGAGAAGAAAGAGATCATAAGTGAATCCTAGAGAAATATATATCATTGAGATCAGAGCTTGAAACTTAAAAATGGTCATGATTTCAAGGTTAAGATCAGAAATATGTGGGACAAATATACATGCAACGTATATAAATTACTTCAAGGTTAAGATCAGAAATGGTCAGAGTGTTGATTACTTACTGATAATCCAAGCTGGTCGATGAGCTTCTCCACACGCTGCTGCTTATCGGCAGTTGAGATTGGACCAAGCCGAAAATCAGCCGCATACATCAAAGTCTCATACACAGTAAGCATTGGGAACAGTTTATCATCCTGCATAATATATGCAGAGGTCCTTTTAATCAACCCGGGGCTCGTTTCCATGCCATCCAAGGACACCCTGCCCTTAAGACTCCCAGAAGCTATTCTCCCAGCCAATCCATCCAAGAGGGTAGATTTCCCTGCGCCACTCGGACCCATCACTGCGGTGATGCAACCCTTTGGTGCATACCCAGTAATCCTGTGCAGCAGGTCCACTTCAGCTTGCCTCGACGACTTCCCTCCTTCAAGATTCATTTTCTTTGTCACTGTATATGTAAGGCTTGAAAACTCAAGCCCACCCGTGAAACCAACTGGCTTTCCCATGTCGATCACCGTCTCACGACGATGATCATCACCGGCGCCAGGAGCCATTTTTTGATCGATTAATTTACTCTTGCACTATGTGATAGAGAGGGGGGAAGCTAAGAGAGACACCTATATTAGAGGGAGTTTGCTTCTTCTTCTTTCTTCTTTTGGGGTCTTCCAAGTTGGGTGTTTGGGGCTGAAGGTGAATTAAAAAGGACGAGAAAATGTGAGAATGGGATCCACACAGCTGGCCGTTAGACGGTCTAAGGTGGAAGTTCCAAAGTTCTACGCGAGGCTGTTTTTATCATCGGAGAATCCGTTTTGAGACTCTTCGATCAATAGAAAATAAGAAAGAACATTTTCTTGTTTCCTTCATCATCTGGTTGACATTAGCTGCGTTCTGGCAATATTAGAGCTGCCTAGCCTGGCTTTGGATTTTTAACTTTTTTTTATTTTATTTTATTTTGTTTAATACAGTCTTCTTTCGAACAGGACGTTTGTATTTTCTTATATTTTTATTTATAAGATTTATGTTGTTAGTTTTCTTTTAAAATTTAAATTTTAAATTCTAAATTTTATAATTTTCAACGAATCAATAACTGACATGAGGAGAAGTAAGTTTTTTGTAAATTTTTCTTAAGTATATTTAGTATTTTTCTTTTGAAAAATACTGCTCATCTCGCTGCTTTTTTTTATTTTATTATTTTTTATTTAGTGATTAAGTAAATATTTTTTACTTAATATTGTGATTTTTTTAAATAATAATTTAAAAGTGTTAAAAAATATATATATAAAAATACAGAACAAAAAACCAAAATCAACTAGCCGGAGCCCCGTTGGTGTATTTTGAATTTTTTTTGGTTATTTTTTTTCACATGTATTTTTGTAACACTTTTAAATATTTAAAAAAAATAAAAAATTTACAACATTATTAAAAAATATTTTTTTAACCACTAAATAAATAAAAAAATCCCAGAACCCCAACGTGCTCCCAGTGTATCACCAGCATTTCCTTAACCATTGGCTGAATGCCAAATAATAGCATCGGCTAAGATGTAAAGTACAATTAAGAATTTAAGATTGTGTCAAGTTGTCTACTTGTTATCTTAACGGTCAGATATGAATGAATGGTACTATTGCTAATTTCGAGGAATTTGAATGTACAATACATTAAATAAAAATATAATTGTAAGTGATTCAACGTATTACGTGCACTAATTTAATATGATCAGTTAAAAAGTATATTTTATTGAAAACAATATTAATTTGAATTGAGTTTTGTTATGTATAAGCAAGTTTGCGTACTAATCTGCGTACTAATATTGTTGTTTTCATATTCTAAATTTAAATTAGTACTGTTTTTAATAAAATCTACTTTCTAACTAATCATATTAAATGGGTGCACGTATTAATACGCAGAATCGCTTACAACTAGATTTTTATAATTTGAATTTAGAATATGAAGGCAACAGTATTAGTACGAAAATTAATACGCAAATTTATTTGTACATAACAAAACTCATAAATTAATTTTGTAGTTTGGTGTACAAAAATAAAACTTATTGATAATTAAGGATAAAAAATAGCGCTGACCATTTGGGTTGGGTTCAACTTCTATTGGTTCAAGTTGTGTCAACTCAAGCATATGCTCAAGTTAAGCTTATCATGGTCGACTCATTTAGTTAAAATGGTCAAACTACCCCATTCATTAATTTTGGTACCCGTGTAGAATTAATGGGGGTGTACCAAAAATCTTCTACTCTTAATGTCACGTGTTGGTCTAGGATCATATCAAGTCAATTTCAGATTAAGTAGCCCCTCTCTCTAGATAAGACTCTCTCTAGATGAGTCTCTCCATCACGAAAAGTGAACCAGTCCCCTCTGTGTAGTTCTTATCCATTAGTTTCCAAAAAAAATCTTTTCTAGTCAACCTACCACCTAATCTCACCTCAATCCTTTCCACTTCTGGAACTTCAGTTAATCCCCCAACACCTTTCCGTGACCCCACAGTCATCAGCTCTCGTAAGTCAGCTTCTCACTGAATCCCACCATCCCTACCCCACAGCATCTCCCACCATTCCTACCCCACAGCATCTCCCACCTTTTTGGGCTTTTAGCGTCAGCATGTCTACAAGTCAAGAAGATATTGACCAGTTGATTATCCAGGCAAAAGCCCTCTCCTGGGAAGATCTTCGGTTGGTCCCTGAGCTTGGTATAGCAAAACAATTTTCTAACCAAACCTTGATAGGGAAGCTGATATCAACCAAACCCCTCAACAAAAACACCTTCCATGTCACGATAAAAGCAGTATGGAGTTTTGTGCTGGGCCTCACAATTGAAGATATCGACATTAACACTTTCCTCTTCACATTTCCATCGCAGCAAGACAAAGACAGAGTTTTAGCAAGCAGACCTTGGAATTTCAAAGGTTTCCATATGGTGCTGAAAAACTGGCCTCCGGGACTAAGCATACAAGAGGTAAGCCTAAAAACTTCAATATTCTGGGTTCAAGTCCATGGTCTTCCATTGGAGATGCTCACCAATCAAAATGCTGAAAGGATTGGTAATGTTCTGGGAAAATTAGAGGAAGTGGATAGAGCTTCCATTTTTGGTGTAGCTCTGAGACGTTACTTGAGGATAAGAGTTGAGATAGATATAGAACAACCACTGCCTAAAGGCTTTGATCTCAACAGACCAGACAGAATGCCAAAAAAGATCCTTCTCAAGTATGAAAGGCTGTCCGATTTCTGTTATGGCTGTGGCCACCTAGGCCATGTGATTCAAGCTTGCCCGACACATGTAGCTATACCAAAAGACTCAAGATTTGGACCGTGGATGCGTGCGGAAAGCTCGAACTATAGGCGTCATCCAAGACAAACTCAAGCAGGGAACCAACCAGCTGAAGCAGTGGAACCAGTCATGATCATGCAGCCAACAATGGTGGAGCTGACACAAGAACAAGAACAAGCTAGACAACGAGCAGCTAATTTGCAGGGCATTCATAGCTCAAAGTCAAGCCTTAGAGCAGCACTACCAAGACAATCTCTTCCACCGGTGTGTATAAGGGAACCTGAAACAAATATATCACAAGCCAGAGCAACAAATGAGAAAACATTTTTCAGTAAAGGGAAAGGAAAGATGTTTTTAGAGAAAGTGAACTGTTTTTCGAAGCTAGAAAACAGTGGAAATACGATCAATATTTTTGCTGGTATATCTGGAGTTGAACCATGGCATACTACTACTGCAAGTAAATCGGCAAAGGCAGCTGTAAGTAATTTGAGGCGGAATGAAGGAGACGATGAACAGTGGGCTAAGCTTGACTCTGATAACCCATTAATGTTCTCCAGCCCACCCATAACTCCTTCTGACATTAAATCCACTTTGAGCCCTCCACCAGCATTTACGCAAGAAAGCCTTGATCCTCTGGTGTTCTGCAACCAGAGTTATGAAGCAACTGTGCTTGCCAGGCCTGTCTCCCCAGCATGTTCGGCCTCCAGAACCTTACTAAAGTCGAACAGGCCCGAGCTCATATCAGGTCCTCTTCAGAAACCCATCCCAAAAGGCACTTCGGGCACTTCAGTTTATGAACAAATCATCCGAAATTTTGAGTTCCTAAAAGGGTCAACTATCTGTACACAAAAGCCCCATTCCTTCCAGCCCATTACGGAAAGTCTCATTACCCAATCAAAGCTTAACGAGGCATCTCAACCCATAAGTGCTTTGGATACCACCCATCCGATCCAACCCAACTCTTCTGAAATGCAAACATTGGATAACACTCATCCGATCCAACCCAATCCTCAGTTAGGCCCTCACTCAAAATCTTTTCCTGCTTTTGATCATACACAACTCTCTCGGGAAAATGTTCCACTCACAAATCAATCCCTAGAGACACAAAGTCAGCCAATCTTACCTTTTCGTTCTGAGCATCAACAACTTCCCCCAGGTAACATCCTCGAGAGCTCTCCCATTCACTCTATTCCTCAACCAGAGCCCTTCTCAACCTTACCTTTTCGTCTTGAGCATCAACAACTCCCTCCAGGTACCATCCTTGAGAGCACTCCGCTCCTCTCTATTCCTCAACCTGAACTCCTCTCAACCAAATCCCAAGTCATCCTGAACCCATCTCTTTCTTCTGTATCCCTCAAGAAATTTTTGGAAACAAATGACAGAACTACTAAGAGAGGACTGGAACGCTCAGATGAGGAGATGCCACCAAAGAAGAGAACTGTCAACCCGTGCGCCCTTATCACCTGTCCCAAGCTCCAAGAGGAAATCGGGGATATTGAAGATGCAGGCCAAACTTTAGCGGCAATGAGGAAGGGAAGGGTCTTCAAGAAAGTGATCAAACTTGAAAAAGCAACTTCAAAGATGCAACCCGAGGCTGGTAAAGAATTTCTCTCAACTCAGAAAACAATCTATGTTGATAATGAGGCTGAGGTGGCGGGCCCTAACCTGCCACCAACCCAGAAATGAGACTTCTATCCTGGAATTGCAGAGGCATTGCCTGGCCTCTGGCAATGCGTAGTTTAAGGGCACAAATGAGGACTCACCTCCCTGATTTAATTATCCTTTCTGAAACTCTACTATCGGATAATAATACTGCTGGTGTTGTGAATAGCTTAGGCTTTTCCCTGTATTTGCATATACCTCCTCCGAAGAAATGGGGAGGCCTGTTATGTATGTGGCGTCCAGGTGTTGATGTTGAACCTGTTTTTGTGAATAGTAATGCAATGGCCTTATTAGTGTACTCGGACCTTGTGCATTCTCCTTGGCTTCTTCTTCTAGTTTATTGTCCTGCACAGCATCAAGAAAAAGAAGCATTCTGGGAATTACTTGACAAAATAGCCTCTGCCTTCCCTGGTCCTATTTTAAGTTTAGGTGATTTTAATACCGTCCTTAGTCATTCTGAGAAAATAGGAGGTAAACCCTTTGCTTCCCCCTCTAACCCAAAAGGTTTAAATCAGTTCATGAACCAACATGGATTAGAGGACCTGGACTTTGTGGGCTCTAAATATACTTGGACCAACAACAGATTTGGTAAAAGTCACATTAGAGAGAGACTTGATAGAGGAATTGCTAATCCCAATTGGACACTCCTATATCCTAACTCAAAAATCATGCACTTACCAATTCATTCCTCGGATCATGCTCCTCTCCTTCTTAATACTTTGGTCTCAAAAAAATCCTGTCACTCTTTCAAATTTGAGGAATTTTGGGCTCGCGATCTTGAATGCTATCAGGTGATAAAAAATGGTTGGGAAAAATTTTTTTGTGGCCCTCCTTCTTACATCCTCTCTCAGAAGTTAAAGTTTGTAAGGATAGCTCTAAAGTCTTGGAATCGTTTGAATTTTGGACATATTCAATCTTCTATAAAAGCTCTGAATCAACAACTTCTTGACATCCAATCTTTGGACCCTCATGAGGATAATCTAAGCTTAGAAGAAAATCTGAAACTGTGTCTTTCTAAGCAGTTGAAAAGAGAAGAAATTCTTTGTAGACAGAAATCTAGGCTGCAGTGGTTGACTACTACGGATCTCAACACAAAGTTCTTCCACATGACTTCCACAATGCGTAGGAGAAGAAATGATATCTCTTTTCTTAAGGGCCCTTCCAACCAGTGGATCCAAGATCCCTCTGCCATTAAATCCAGTTTTCTTGATCATTTTAGGCAAATCTACAAATCTTCCTCTCCAGCTCTCCCTCTAGATATCGAGCTTCTTTTCTCGGAGAAAATATCCTCAGCTGATAATGAGAATCTTTGCAAAATGCCTTCTGAGGAGGAGATTTTTGAAACCATTAAACAAATTCCCTCTTCCAAATCTCCTGGCCCCGATGGTTTCACTGGTTTCTTCTACAAGCACTATTGGGAGATCATCAAGTATGACCTTATAAGTACTATTAAGTTCTTCTTTGCTCATGGTCATTTCTTGCAAGAACTCAATCATACACACATTGCTTTAATTCCCAAAACAGGCTCGCCTAATACTGTCCATCAATTTAGGCCTATTAGTCTATCCAATGTGTGTTACAAAATCATTGCAAAAATCCTAGCAAATAGACTTAAGAAAGTTCTCACAAATTTTATTTCCCCATATCAATCAGCTTTTATTCCTGGAAAAATCATTCAAGAAAATACTATTGTAGCGCAAGAAATTTTTCATTTTATTAAAAAAACCAGGAAAAAAAAGAGGTTGATGGTTGTAAAAATTGATATGGAAAAAGCTTTTGACTTTATGGAATGGGACTTTCTTCTGACTATTCTCAAGTGCCTTGGCTTTCATTCAAGATGGATTCATTGGATTAAAACTTGCATTACTACTGTCTCCTTTTCGGTACTCATAAATGGGGAACCTTCAGGTCATTTAATTCCTTCCAGGGGACTTAGACAAGGGGATCCTCTCTCCCCTTTCCTCTTTATTATTGGGAGTGAAGTTCTTTCTAGACTAATAATCAGAGAGGAGAACCAAGGCCTTATCAAAGGAATTAAGATGGGTAGGAATGGTCCTCTTATCACTCACCTTCTTTTTGCCGATGATCTTATCTTCTTTGAAGAGGCTTCTCTTACCAATGCCCGTTCTTTCACTAAATGTTTAGACCAGTATTCTGACTGGTCTGGTCAAAGGATTAATAAAGGCAAATCTTCGATTCAGTTCAGCAAAGCCACTTCTCACTCTGTCATTAGGGATATTAGATCGGTTATGGATTTCAAGCTTGCCTCTAAAAAGCTAAAATATCTTGGTCTTCATCTCAATCTGGACAGATCAAACAAGCATCTCTTTGATGAACTAAAAGAAAAAATCCAAAAGAAATTATCAGGTTGGAAAGCCAAACTTCTCTCCCAAGCAGGTAGAACTACTTTGATTAGATCAGTTGCTTGCTCAATTCCAGCCTACACGATGTCAAGTATTCTCATTCCAAAGAATATTGCAACCAGCATAGATAGATCTTTTATGAGATTTTGGTGGGGTTTTAATCCTAATAAAACTCATAATTTTACTCCCAAGTCTTGGAACTCCATCTGTAAACCTAAATCCTTGGGAGGACTGGGTTTAAGACTCACCTCCACCTTCAACAAAGCTCTTTTAAGCAAGCTTGGTTGGCTTTTCTTTCAAAAAGATTTTAGCAACCCAAGTCTTTGGTTAAAAGTCTTTTCTCACAAGTACTTGAAGTCATTAGATTGGTTGGATGTCCAGATTAAGCGAGGCGACTCAAACATTTGGAAGGGATTAGCAAAACAAAGGGAGTTCATCGCTGCAAGTGCCTGTTTCCAAATAAACAATGGTGTCACCACCAGTGTTTGGAAAGATGGTTGGATCCCTTCTCTCTCTCCTCCTTTCCCAATTCCTTCCTTGACAGTCACCTATAAGGACCCTGCTTTAAAAGTTTCTGAGCTTCTCTTGACAGAGCCAAGGAGATGGAATGAACCCTTGCTTCTTAACCTATTTTCAGCCCATACTGCTCAAGAGATCAGCAAAATTCCCCTAGCTCAACATAATTTTCAGGAAGTAAGGGATTCTTTAAAATGGCTTCATCACTCTTCTGGCAAATTCTCCGTCAAGTCGGCATATGCAGCTATTGTTCAAAACCTTAACACTGAACCTTCTAGGCATTCTCCTCATATTTGGAAAAAACTCTGGTCTCTTCAAATTCAGGATCGCCTCAAACTTTTTACTTGGAAGATTTTGAGCAACATCCTCCCTACTAGGTCCTTGTTGAATCGCTGCAACTCTTTAAAAAATGATCAGATTCAATGCCCCATTTGTCATCTTGAGGAAGAATCTACATCCCATTTGTTCTTAAGGTGCCCGTTTTCTAGAATTTTGTGGAGACAATCACTGTGGCCTTTAAACATTGATTTCATTGTAGGCCAAGACATAAAGGAATGGATTTTGGCCATACTAGATCCCACTGCAGTTCTTAATGTCTATTCGCAGGAAGCTCATAGTTTCCAGTTGTTTGCTATTTTAGCAATGGATTGTTTATGGTTCTATAGGAATCAAATCATTCATAACTCAACTTCCATTCCTATAGAACAGTTTGTAAAGCAAGTTTTAAAGCTTTTTCAAGAACATAAAAAAGCTTGGGCGGTTAAACTCAATCATGACAACCCCCCTTGGGAACATCCTGAAATATGAAAGATCTCTGTCTCATTTGATGTAGCGGTTAGACAGACAGGTAGCACAACCTCTGCAGTAGGAAGAGATCACCTAGGAAATATAATGGGTTGTGTCTCTGAGTTTTCCTCTTCTTGTAACCCAAATTGTGGAGAAGCGCTAGCAGCTTTTATAGGTGTCCAGATGGCAATAAGGAACCAATGGGAAAATATCATTTTGGAGGGAGACTCACAGGTAGTAATTTCAGCTCTCAACAACTCTTCTCAGAATTTTGATTGACTTATAGAAGGAAGGATAAGAGACACCAGATTAATGCTGAGCAGGCTTGAAAGTTGGAAGGCTGTTAAAATACATCGGGCTCAGAACCGATGCGCGCATACAATGACGCAATGGGCTTCTTCAAACTCTTCTTTGGAGATGTACCCCTCATCAAACTGCCCCAGTGCATGCTGGATTTTCATAGTGGGAAAGACCCACCATCTTTTCATGCTTTGTAATCCAAGTCTAAATTTCAACTTCCTAGTTTGCTTTCATGGTTGTAATAGTCTAGTTTTTTTTTCTGTAACTGAACTATATTTTCCAGCTTTTGAATGAAGATCTAATAGTTTGGAAGAAAAAAAAAAGTCAATTTCAGATTATATATGAGTTAACTAATCCGACCCATTTAATTAAATATGTCAGATCCCTCAATATAACATTTAACCCTTTTTTCTATTTTTATATCTAACCCTTTTCTTTGGACATGTGTGTGTATATATATATCATGTCCTTGTATAGATACTTGATAATTCAAGGATAAAAATAGGGCTTGCAATTCGTAATGTGTTTGAGTTGTGTCAACTTAAGTTCAGGTTATATATAAAGTGAATGTTAAACCAAATCATATAAATGGTTCAAAGTCTAGCCCCCAAACCCGCTAATCTTGCGTTGCGCGAGTTGTAACTAGGGATGTAATCGATTCAGTTTAGAAGAGGTCATGGATAAAAAATTTTGGTCTATCATTTTTGTCAGACTAGATCGTTAGCTATCGATCTATTCGGTTTGATTCGGTCTATGAACATTTTTTTTTTAATCTTTTTGACAAAAAAATTAATACAAAAAGATAATTAAATTAGACAGTTGGTGAGCCTCCTTCCGATGCCACTCTCTATAGACAGTTGGTCGGTAGTTTTATTTATTTTATCGTCGTTACACGACTAGATATTATCTATGCACTACATTTGGTTAGCCAGTTTATGAGTGCTGCCTGGTATTCTCATTATGTTGTCGTTCTTTGTATCTTGCATTACATCAAGGGAACTTTCTTTCATAGACTTCATTTTTCCTCACACTCATCCCTTGAGTTTCGGCCTTATTATGATGTTGACTAGGCTAGAGATCCCCCTGATCGTTGATCTACCACTGATTATTGCTTCTTACTACAGACTTTTCTGATGTCTGTTGTTACTCCCTCTAGTATAAAATCTAAGTCTCGTGTTCTTGCTGACACCACATATGAGCTTTTATGATTATGTTGGCTTTTAACATATATGGATGCTCCTCAGACGACTTGTTCTCCCATTAATTGTGACAATCGAAGTGCCATACAAATTGCTCATAATGATGTTTTAAAATAAGTGTATCAAACAAATCGAGATTGATTGTCATTTCATTAGACACAACTTCTGACTTGCTTCTTTGCCCCATCTCCTCTGAAGACTCACTTGCTGACATTTTCATGAAATCTCATCCACCTGATCGTCTTCATGAGTTTGTTTCCAAACTCAACTTAACTCCACTATCTAGAGTTTGAGGGGAATGTTGATGTATATTTGATTAGAATACTACTTTAATTAGAAGATCTATAGTTTTAAAAATGAGTTTTGCTATTTATTATCCCACACACCACACTTATTTTATTTATTTATTTTTGCTAAACTAATTGTGTTCTTCTACTTATCATCAATGTACCACATGCTAGCTATGAGAAAAAAAAAAAATTCGTATGTGGTGTGTGATGTATGGATGATGAGTATAATTTTTCTTTTAAAAAATATAATTTTTTTAAAGAAACCTAAACAATGAGCATATATAGAAGATGAAAAATTTTACTTATTATCTTTATACCACACATCACATATAATTTTTTAATTTTTAATTTTTTTTCTTATTAAATATGTGGTGTTTGGATGCTGAGTAGAAAAAGTTAATTAGTTTATCAGGAATAAAAAAAACAAAAGTGAGATAAAGTTTGTGAAATGATGAATAACAAAGATATTCACAAATTAAATTTTGTTAGAATACATATAAATCCTTCTTACACGTCCTTTCGGATTGAACACCCGATAAATATAGATTGAGTAATACTACGTATAGTCTTAATTTGGGGACTGCAATACAAGTCTAGGTAATTTTATCTTTAAGATTTTTTAAAATTATAAAAGTATCATTCCCAAAATGATTTTTTTCTCATTTAAGAAATGGCCTGCACATACAGTCTCTAAGTGAGGACTGTAAATAAAATTTCTCATATAGATTATAGTTGATACTTATTAATTAAAATTTTATATTTTTATATTTCTTTGATTTTTTAAATTCTTTAAATGAAAATACCTATTCGTTTAACATTTCAATTTAATTTAGGAATTTAAAAAAAAAATGAAAAAACTGCCGGTCATGGAACGAAATGTCATCAAGTTTGAATGTATGATGATCTGAGGTCGATATAGTCCAAACGTGGAAGTCAGCCATTGGACAAATGGCACTGCCTTGCAGCCCACGAATTGTCACCAGTGTCTGCACTTTCGCAACTCTACCCTCATACCCCCTAAACGAACAAAGCTTGCACAAAGTAAAAACAAGCACCAAATTCCTGCAAACCATTAGGGCTAAAATAGTCATTACATCCGGAAGCTACGACTCGGTTAAACCCTCCAATCCAAAACCCTATTTTTGTTCTTTAAATACCTTTCGATAAAGCGAGCACCTTGCACAAATTCTGCTTCTGTCTTATTTGTCTTGCTCCAGAACCCTAGTCTTATACCCTCAATCTAGCTAAGGTTGAAATCGGTAATGGCTACTTCTCTGCTTCTTCGGACGCTAAGGCATCAAAAGCTTCACACTTCTTCTTTAGCTGCCTGCGGATCCGTAAGTTATCTTTCCGTTCCGTTGTTTTCGAATAGAAATGATTGTGTGTAGCATAGTTCAATAAATTGAAATGAAGCTGTGATGGACGTGTTGTATGTGTACTTTTGGGTTTTAGGTGGAACTCTATTTTAGCTTTCATTACTTTGGTGTTATGGTTGGGAAAGCCGACATCTAGTAATAACGTTGATGGATTTGTTTATTTATGCTCGTAGTAGAGTTCAATCTGCGAATTTGTCGATTCCATTATTGCTCAATCTGAGGATGAATTTTTTGAAACAGACTCATGTTGGTTTGCCATTCCGCTTGACTTTTTTTTTATTAAGACAACCTGTGACTAGAAATACTTGAGGGAAAAGTTTAGTATGGGCGTGGTGTTTTACATAAATATCTAAAAGTTTTATACTTTCCAAGTCTACCGTTCCTAATTGTATTGTAACAGGAGGGAAAAATTATGCAGTAGATTATTGTTTCTGGTGTGGTTCTCTTTGATTGTTGCCTTAGTCAGATGATATCAATGTCATAAAAACAAGGTTGTTAATCAAATTGTTAGTAAGTAATCAGGTAAAGGGTCATCAGTCAAAACCATCAAGTCATTGATTGAATGGTAGTTTATTTTTGAGGAATAATGTTTGTTTTCATGACATTTTTTCGTCAGTTTCGTGTATCTTCAATTATGTAACCTTTTTTTATCACAAAATATAACTGCATGTTTAAAACTTACCCGTTCCTTGCTCCTCCTGCCATTTTTTGGTCAGTCTCATGTACCTTTAATTATGTAACTGTTTTGATCAGAAAAACATAACTGTATATTGAAAAGCTTACCCGTTCCTCGCTACTCCTGCAGTTGATTGGTGGCAGTGCAAAGAGACCATTTGCTGCTTCCCCTTTTGTTAACAAATGGGCATCATTGGCAAGACCTTTTAGGTACATATGTTCTTTTGCCAGTATTTTCGGTTGAGGTTTTTTAGGTGTTTTAATTTTTGTTTGCTGAATTTGTTTTTGTTTTGATAATACAGCTCTAGACCCATTGGAAATGATGTTATTGGTATTGATTTGGGTACTACAAATTCGTGTGTTTCAGTGATGGAGGGAAAGGTTTGTCCCTTCCTATTTGTAACTTTTTTGGTCATGTTTAAACTGCTAATTTTCTTCATTTTAACTTCATTTTATTGGTAATTTTGTTCTTAAGTTTTCATTGGGAATCTTAAAAAAGGTTTTGTTGATGTTCTCTGCAGACTCCCAAAGTTATTGAGAATGCTGAAGGTGCTCGAACCACTCCATCAGTGGTTGCCTTCGACCAAAGGGGGGAGTTGGTTGTGGGAACCCCAGCCAAACGTCAGGCTGTGACCAACCCATCAAACACATTTTTTGGTACCAAACGTCTGATTGGGAGACGTTTTGATGACAGTCATACACAAAAAGAAATGAAGATGGTGCCTTATAAGATTGTTAGAGCTCCCAATGGTGATGCATGGGTTGAAGCTAATGGACAAAAGTATTCTCCAAGTCAGATTGGTGCATTTGTTCTTACCAAGATGAAAGAAACTGCAGAGGCGTACCTTGGTAAAACTGTGTCTAAAGCTGTGGTCACTGTTCCTGCTTATTTTAATGATGCACAACGACAAGCAACAAAGGATGCTGGAAAGATTGCTGGTCTAGATGTTCAGAGAATCATTAATGAACCAACTGCTGCTGCCCTGTCTTATGGGTTAAACAACAAAGAAGGTCTTGTAGCTGTTTTTGATCTTGGAGGTGGAACTTTTGATGTGTCTATCCTGGAAATCTCCAATGGTGTTTTTGAGGTATGCATTTCTTGCTGTGTTTGTTAGTTTGTTTCTTTGTAATAAAGTAGTCGTCTAACTGTCTTTTTAACAGGTCAAAGCCACAAATGGGGATACCTTTTTGGGAGGGGAAGACTTTGACAATGTACTCCTGGAATTCTTAGTGAGCGAGTTTAAGAGAACTGATGCAATTGATCTCTCGAAGGACAAGCTTGCCCTGCAGAGGCTTCGGGAAGCAGCTGAAAAGGCTAAGATAGAACTCTCATCTACAAGTCAGACTGATATCAACCTTCCATTTATAACCGCTGATGCTTCTGGTGCTAAACATTTAAATATAACCCTCACCAGATCAAAGTTTGAGAGTTTGGTGGATCAATTGATTTCGAGGACTGTAAATCCATGCAAGAATTGTTTAAAGGATGCTGGGATATCAATCAAAGAAGTGGATGAAGTTCTGCTTGTTGGAGGTATGACCCGGGTCCCCAAGGTACAACAGATAGTTGCAGAAATCTTTGGGAAGAGCCCAAGCAAAGGAGTTAATCCTGATGAGGCAGTTGCCATGGGAGCTGCAATTCAAGGTGGTATCCTTCGTGGAGATGTTAAGGAGTTGCTTTTGTTAGATGTGACTCCTTTATCACTTGGTATTGAAACTCTTGGAGGCATCTTCACCAGACTGATCAACAGAAACACAACCATCCCTACTAAGAAGTCACAGGTCAGTTTATCAACTAAATTCAAATTCTAAAATTTTTTCAGTGGTAAGTCTATACACACCTGAGTGTTTTTTTACTACAAGTTCATCTTCCATCCCATTTTTATACCATTGCCTTGTGAGAGGACTACATGCTATATAAGCATCATCGTAGGCCATTATTTAAGATGTTGTGGTATTAAATCACCAAGTGTCGCTAAAGCTTGAGCTGATGGGACGAGGTGAGTTTAAAGAATTAATTTAGATTCTAACACTTATCACATGTGGGTCAGATCTACCTCTAAGCAGGTTTAACACGTAAAATATTTAACTAAAATGAAGGGTTAAATATGGAGTCAATGTTTCAACTTAGGACATCTATTATAATACCATGTTAAATCATCGATACTTCCAAAAGTTTATGCTGATTGGAAGAGGTGAATTTATTTATCTAATTTACATGATAACACGTAGATTATTTGTTGTTTACAAAATTCAAAGATTACACAACCCTTGACTGGGCATGCTGCACGCTTGTTCTAGGAGATGAATAGTTAGAAAAAGAGGTTATCTTATTGCCTATTTTATTTTCTTAGTTATTATTTGCATTGGGTGGTTAGTTGCCCCATTATAATTGGTATCAACCTGGTAGTATGCATAAATGTTTTTTGATCGGTGGGTAGTATGCATAAATGTTGTGATGCACTTGGATAAAAAAGGAGTTTATTTATGTGCAATTGGGTTTCAGGTCTTCTCTACTGCTGCTGAGAACCAAACTCAGGTAGGCATTAAAGTTCTTCAAGGTGAGCGTGAAATGGCAACTGACAACAAGCTTTTGGGGGAGTTTGAACTTGTTGGTATTCCGCCTGCACCTAGAGGCATGCCACAAATTGAGGTGACCTTTGACATTGATGCAAATGGAATTGTTACCGTTTCTGCTAAGGATAAGTCAACAGGTAAAGAACAGAACATTACAATCAGATCTTCTGGAGGCCTCTCAGAGGATGAGATTGAAAAGATGGTCAGGGAGGCTGAGCTTCATGCTCAAAGAGATCAGGAGAAAAAAGCTTTGGTTGACATTAAAAATAGTGCTGACACAACCATATACAGCATCGAAAAAAGCTTGGGTGAGTATCGGGACAAGATTCCTGCTGAGGTTGTGACAGAAATAGAGTCTGCCGTGGCAGATCTGAGGAAAGCTATGGCAAATGATGACATTGATGAGATTAAGGCGAAGATTGATGTTGCAAATAAATCTGTTACAAAGATTGGAGAACACATGTCTAAAGGCTCGGGTGGATCATCCTCGGGAGGGTCTGAGGGCGGTGAGCAGCAGCCCCCAGAAGCAGAATATGAGGAGGTCAGGAAATAGATGGTTTCCTTTGCCAGATTAAATGATACAAGATACACATTCCTAAAAAATTTCGGTGATCGTGTGCCTAATTTAGAGTAGACTTTATTTTATAATTGACCGAGAAGATTGGTTAAGCAATCTTAAATTGGCCCCGACGAATGTCGAATAAATTTTGATTTCATTTTTGCTGCTTCTCGAGGTACATTGTTATTATCTTGAGAATGAAAAATATCAAATTGTTCGTGTTTTGTCCTGATTAGTGTAGCTTGCAGTTAAAAGTCACTTATTGCATGCCCCTTTTTTGTCTTGAGATCTGTAGTCAATCTGTTAGAAGGATCCTGCTTCTATTACATTATTGATTATTTCTCGAGGTTTGATCCAATTCAAGGGTGTGATTGAATCTTCCAAGAGCCCCTTGATGAACAATGGCGACAATCATGTTTTGTGGCATAAAGTTATTATTAGAGGTTACTAGAAAGCTCTAGCATTTGATGTTTGACTAATATATGGTAAGCTTTGTTCTGAATTCTATTTCGTTCCTGCCAGAATGATTGAAATTTGTGGTTTCAGAACGGCTTGTTCTAAGATTCTAGACGTTTTGGCCGCATTTTGGATTGGAATGGATCCTTATAAATATATGTTGAGTTCGGATGAGTTTTCAGCAGACATGCCAATGTGTTTTTTTTTGTCTTTTGCATTTTTCTGTAGGCATCGCAGACGAAAACGATCCTTTATATGAAACTTCTATTGCGTCACTTTTATTGGTTTCCCAACCAAATGAGAAGCAGCAAATGTTTCCCAAAATTTGAATGAACTGCAATGTCTGTCACAGCTTATAAAGAATATTCAAGTTATTTCTGAGAAATCCCAGATTTTGGTCCCATTTTCATTTCAGCCAAAG
This sequence comes from Pterocarya stenoptera, assembly GCA_003123785.1. Classification (NCBI taxonomy): domain Eukaryota; kingdom Viridiplantae; phylum Streptophyta; class Magnoliopsida; order Fagales; family Juglandaceae; genus Pterocarya; species Pterocarya stenoptera. The sequence goes on from QEOT01007999.1 coordinate 104,388, forward strand.
TCTTCAGTTGCATCTATCAGTTCAACCAAAATCAACCGTCAAGATGTCCATAGAGATAGAAGGACTTTACGACTCCGTGGGTTTTAATTTTGATTTTGTTAGAGGTTATAGAAAATACATGTTGATACACAATAGTGGTGTAATCGGTCAAGTTTAAGGGGTCACGGACCGGTCCACTCTTTTTCTGGATTAGACCGAACCGATTATCTCTACATATCGGACTGGACCGTTAGCTATCGGTCCCATGCGGCCCACATGAACTAGGAATATTTTTTTTTCTCTTAAATTTATTTAGAAGATAAATTAAAATAAAAAATTAGCTAAATTCATAATATTAAAATTAAGTGAGCTATTTAATGTGGATGGTGTAACTAATTCATTAAAAAAATAATTATTTATAATTATATTTATGATGTTAATAGTTACTAACTTAATATTTATATTATGTAAATTGTGAAAATTGTATTATGTTTAATGCACAATGACCTACATTAAAATTTTAACATTTTACATATCATTAATGAATGATTATAATTGACAACAAATACTTTATATTTACTTGCAACTTAGGTATTTAACAAAAGATTTACTTAATTATTTTAATTAGGTGTACATACTAGAGTATGTATATTTGCATATAATATTATGAATTTATGATTTATCATGATTCATATAATATATTAGTTAATTGATGACATATTAATAATTATATATTTAACATTTTATATTGTCAATAGTGATATGTTAGATGAAATTTACCTAATTTACTTATATAACTACTATAAGAAATAATATATATGTAATGGGTTTTTCCTCCTTTGTCTTAGAGGGCCTGAGAAGGGCTACTGAGGGAATGAGAAATGAAGCCCAGCCTAAAATGAATAGACTCTTCGGCCTGGCCCACGAGTAGGCTCCCCTAGACGCAACCTCCATAAGGGAGCGTACTACAGGGGATGAGACTCGCCTTCGTGGAGACTCCTCAAACAAAATCCAGCCCTTGAGTATCTGTCTACGTAAACGGGTGAGAGGTAAGGGGACCCTCGATCATTTGACAAGGAGACATCGACGGACCACTAAGGATGCTAGCAAGGTAAGGAAAATCGAAAAACCATGCTGCATTAATGACATCACTATCCGAGTTACACGTCATATCAACGAAGTCGTCGCAGAGGCAAGCGCATTAAAGGACTTTGACAAAAGGCACAGTAAAAGGACACCGACTCCATGAGGGCAGACATGATCTGCCTTCTCAGACTCCTAATATAAATAGCAACTTTCAGGTATGAGAAAAACCTTCTGATCTCTAGATTCTTTCATTATTTACAAACTTTCAAAAGACGATACTAACTTTGGCATTGGAGACTCTTCGGCCCCAAGGCCACCCTCTTCAGTTTCCTTCTTCTCTATTTTTGCAGGCCCAGTTCTGAAGACCTGCGTTGCTAGAATCTGGTCCAAAGGTGTATGAAACACGACGTTAACAATATATATATATATTTATAATTGTCAACTCTCAAATCGGTCTAGCCTGGGGTGAAAAAATCCCACCTTGGGACTGGATCGATTCTCGAAATTTCCCATTTATTTGGATAGAAACCGACCAAAGCCCATTCTGATCTGGTTCAGATCGAAAATTTTACACCCTTAATACACGTGTAAAAGCATATCACTATTTATAAATACATGTACTTGTACACAAGTACATCTTTCTTTATAGAGAATACATCTTTCTTTTTTCCCTTTCTCTTCTCACTTCTCTCTAAGTATCGCTTACCACCTTCGTTGCTTTCTTTATTTCTTGATTTCCTGCATATTGCTAATATGCTTTATCAAATCTTATCATGGTATCAGATAGGTTCCTTCCGATTCTAGTCCAAAAGTTTATATCTCTTAAAAATTTCACGAGAGACAATTTTCATACATGAGAGAGGTCCATGTTGATGGCTATTAAGTATTAATAGCCAAAATTAAAACAACCTTCATGAATGGAAGCTTGCCCAAATCTGTTGAAGATGATCCCTATTTCTTTGAATACGATGCAACGACATGGTAACTTCTTGACTTGTAAATTCCCTTTTTTAAATAAATATCTTCAATGACTTTGTTCATGGAAAATGCTACTCATATATAGAAAGAATTAAGTAATATTGATTTTTCTCAAAGTAATTGTCCTAGAATTTTTCAAATAAGGAAATATCTTTTGGCTTGGATTTTGCTACAAATCATCGTACACTATACGTCACACACTACACATGTTTTATTTTTTTTTAATTTTTTATTCCTATTAAATTAATCGAGTTCTTCTACTCATCATCCTTATACCACATACTTGCTAAGAGAAAAAAAAAAAAAAAGTAAAAAATTATGTGTGGTGTATGGTGTACGAATGATGAGTAGGATTATTCTTGTAACAATGGCTATATATTACTAAAAGAGGAGCCATCTAATACTTTATACTCTTGTATGTTACTAACAACAAGAAAGCAAAAAAGTATAATCCATGTACTAATAATAATAATAATAATAAAAAAGAATATTTCGATGTAAACCACAGTGAAAATGTAATTCAAGTTCGAAATCAATATCCAAAATTGAAGTAGTAGCTCGATTTGAGCCTGACTTGTTTGGATTTGAGAACTTTGGAATAGAGAGTATCGATGGTCTGTTGGTCTGTTACGAGCTTGAGCAACGGAGCGAGTTATGGGTGGTTCAACTGGGAATGAGGCTGGATCAAACCTCCGTGCCTTACCTATGTTGAATAAAATATGCAAGAAGGATAATCAAGGTTGATGAGGAACACCCTCTATAAACCAGATTGGAATAACGTTTTTTGATATCTCATTCATACTCCCTTACAATAATATAGTTCTCACGTTATTCAACTTACCAAAAATAAACATAATAAGTAAATTGATTACTAATTGATTTATTCCCAAAACAGAGCAATATTGCCAAAACAAAACATTTCCTAAACTTGCTGGACGTCCTTCCTTATTCATATTGCACCTTCCTTAATTGGTCCCCGTAACACTCCTCCCTCCATCAGAATGACCCTTGTCCTCAAGGGTGAATTCCGAAAATTGCGACTTAATCGTTGCTGTTTTTTCCCAGGTAGCTTCAGTTGGGTTGGCTCCGTGCCAATGAATGAGTACCATTCTTTGTCTCCTTTGCCACGATATGCTAACACGGCTTGCGGTTGGACTGCAGAAACCGTGAGTGTAGCTTCAGGAAGCTTTGTTATAGCCGTTTCTTGCTTTCCCAACTTAAGTTTGAGAAGGGAGACGTGAAAGACTGGATGAACACGAGAGCCGTCGGGAAACTCAAGTCGATATGCCACTTGTCCGATTCGCTCCAAAACTCGGAAGGGGCCATAGTAACAAGCTGCTAACTTCATGCTTGTTCTTCTCTCAACAGTTTGCTGTCTATACGGTTGTAGTCGAACGTAAACAAGATCTCCCGGTTGGAAATTCCTTTCTTGATGTCCTCTGTCATACTGCAACTTCATTCGGTTTTGAGCTTGTTGAAGTTTCAACCTTACTTCCTTAAGAAGTTGATCCCTCTAGGCAAGTGTTTGTGCTACAGCTTCTACTCGTGCTGTTCCAGGTACATAGGAGAGTAATGTGGGTGGTGCTCTGCCATACACTACTTCATAAGGGGATCGACCTGTGCTGGAATGGCTGCTGGTGTTGTACACATATTCAGCCCAAGGAAGCCATTTTACCCAAGCGGAAGGAGTAGAACTGGTGAAGCAATGCAGATACATTTCGAGTGTTCGGTTGACCACCTCAGTTTGGCCATCCGTTTGCGGATGATAGGAGGAGCTGAAATTGAATCTAATTTCCTGTAGCTGGAAGAGTTCTTGCCAAAAATTGCTCGTAAAGGTGGGATCTCTATCACACACAATGGACGTCGGAAGTCCATGTAATTTGAACACATTTTCGAAGAAAACTTGAGCCACCACAGCTGCTGTAAAAGGATGTTTGAGAGGCATAAAATGAGCAAACTTCGAGATCGATCAACCACGACAAAAATGACATTCTTTCCTTGAGAGCTAGGCAATCCGGTTATGAAATCCATGGAGATGTCCCCCCATACCGTAATCGGAATTGGCAAAGGTTGAAGAAGGCCGGCTGGTTTGGCATGTTCACTTTTGTGTTGTTGGCAGACGTCGCATTCACGTATGAATTTCTTAACTTGCGACATTGCTCCGCTCCAGTAAAACACAGCTTTGAGTCGTTGCCAAGTCTTGTGAAATCCCTCGTGAGTTCCTGTATGAAACTCACTAATAATCAGTTGAGTCAATGGTAAAGTGGCCCTCAAATTAATCTTATCTTTAAAAAAAATGATTCCAGACTTGATGCTCCAAGGTCCAATGGCTTCTCCAGCTTGAATATTTTTTGCCAAGGTCTGTAACTTAGGCTCGTTTTGCACTTCCTCTCTAATAGCATCGGACCACAACGGCAATGGCATGCTGAGGGCAAACATCTTGTTTTCCACTCGTGTGCCTTCTTCACGCCTTGAAAGACTATCTGCAGCAGAGTTTTCTCGACCCTTTTTATACTCAATTACAAAATTGTATCCCATGAGCTTGACCAGCCATTTTTGCTGAACTTCCGTGGTTATGGTTTGGTCCCACAAATACCGGAGGCTCCTCTGATCTGTGCGTATCACGAACTTGTTTCCGAGTAAATATGGTCTCCATTTTTGAATAGCAGCAACTAAAGCCATGGTCTCCTTCTTGTAAGTTGATCGGCTTAAATTCCGACCTTGAAGGGCCTTGCTAAAGTAAGCGATTGGCCTACCATCTTGCATGAGTACATCTCCTAAAACGAAGCCAGATGCATCGCACTCAACCACGAATTGCTTGGAAAAATCTGGAAGTGCCAAAACCGGACCAATAGTCATTGCCTTCTTGAGATGAGTAAAAGCAGTCTCTGCTCTTTCATTCCAACCAAAAGAATCCTTTTTGAGAAGCTGTGTAAGGGGGCTAGCGATTTGGCCATAATTATGAATGAATTTTCGGTAATAATCGGTCACGCCAAGGAAGCCATGCAAGGCCTTGACAGTGGTCGGTCTAGGCCATTCCGTCATTGCCGCCACCTTTTCCGGATCCATTACTACTCCATTTTCGGAAATGATATGCCCCAAATAACTGATCTGGTATTGCCCAAACTGACATTTATCCATTCTCACAAATAATTGGTTAGATCTCAACGTGTCTAGTACCACTCGGAAGTGAGATAGATGATCCTCCCATGTTCGACTATGAACGAGTATATCGTAAAAAAAAAACCAACATGTACCTTCGTAGGGCGGACTTAAAAAAACCTCATTCATGAGTGATTGGAAGGTAGACGGGGCGTTGGTGAGTCCGAACGGCATCACAAGAAATTCATAATGACCATGGTGCGTTTGGATTCTGTTTTTTCCACATCTTTGGCGCACATCTTAATTTGGTGATATCCCGAGCGAAGGTCCAATTTGGAAAAATATTTTGCGCCGCTTAACTCATCCAATAATTCGTCGATGATGGGTATTGAAAATTTATCTTTCACCGTGATTTGATTGAGAGCCCGATAATCCACACAAAGGCGCCATGAGCCATCCTTCTTTTTTACCATCAACACAGGCGACGAATATGGGCTTGTGCTGGGTCGTACCACCCCTGCTTGCAGAAGTCCGGATATCATTCTCTTAATTTCCCCTTTCATATAATGTGGATAACGATATGGCCGTACATTAACAGGTCCGCACCCCTGCTTCAAGGGAATATGGTGATTGTGTGAACGGTCCGGAGGTAGTCTTGCTGGTTCCGAAAATAAGTCCTCATACTTGAGCAATATTTTTTTCAGTTCCTTGCTCACAGTTTCGGAACCTGCAATATTAACACCCATGTTAGAGGAAAAAAATTCAGCTACTTCATTTGGCCCCTTGTGCGACATGGGAAGTAGTTGGCAGAGGAATCCAGATTTTTTTTTACATAATTCCTTCGCTACTACCCCTTCTTCGACCACCTTGTCTCTCGAACTCTTTATTCCTTTCAACTCCACCTGCCTTCCATTATGCTTGAAACTCATAGCAAGTTTTGCGAAGTCCCACCAGATTGGCCCTAGCGTGCGCAGCCATTGAGTGCCAAGAACTGCATCGCATCCTTCAATAGCCAACAAGAAAAAATCAATAGAGAATTGGTTGCCTTGGAACCATACCTCTACACTGCTGCAACGCCCTTCACAGTCAAGCCTTTCTCCATTGGCCATCATCACTTTCATTCCTTGTGTTGGTTGTGAAACCAGTCCCATTTTCTTAGCAGACAATGCATTTAAAAAATTATGAGAGCTTCCAGAATCTAAGAGAATTGTGATGCCTTGACCCATAATTGCTCCCCGGATTCTCATTGTTTGAGGAGACATGGTTCCCACCATATCATGTAAGGAGATCCTCGGTTCCTCATTAAACTCGGGTTGATCCTTCATTTCCCCTTCTTCGTCCCCATCATCACCCTTCACAAATATCCCTTCGATTAAGAATAATTTCTTACAACGATGTCCTGGCGTAAACTGCTCATCACAGTTAAAACAAAGGCCTTTCTTCCTCCTCTCTTGCAACTCGTCGTGAGTAAGGCGTCGGATGGCTGGTCTTTTTGTTCTTGATAAGTTGGCTGAAGGCATTGGAGGTGATGTTGGTTCCACCGTTGAATGTCGCCTGCTATCCATCTGCATTGGTTTCTTCATATTCCTTGCCTCAAACAGTCTAGCTAACCCAATTGCATCCGTAATGGTTGTGGGTCGTGCCGCTTGAACATCCGTGCGTAAAGGTCCCTTAAGCCCACTGACGAAGCATCCCAATTGGTGATTAGGCGCCAGTCTCCCCACACGGCTTAACAATTGTTCAAACTGTAATTGATATTCTCGAACAGAGCTCGTTTGCCGCAGCTTGCTTAGTGAGCCGAAATGATCTTCGAACATAGTTGGGCCATAACGAGTTCTCAGTCCTCCTTTTAAAACTTCCCACGACACAATCTCCTCACTGTCTTTAAAAAGCTGGTACCACATTTGCACCTCCCCTTCTAGGTGATACGCTGCCAAATGTAATTTTTCGATCTCCTCAGTCTGTTGATAATCGAAAAATTGTTCCACCCTGTAGATCCAACTTGTTGGATCCTCCAGACCATTATATTTTGGAAAATCCAGTTTCGCAAATTTGGGTGCTGCTGCATTGTGCCGTCCACCATGGTTCCTTCCATTCCTATTTCTTGATCCTGAATCCTCTCCATCACCCATGCTTCTGTTAGCCAAAGAGTCAACCTTTGCACTGGTCTCTTCAAATTTTTTCATGAGCCTCTCCATGATGTTTCCGAAATTTGCCATCTGCTGCTTTAGGAGTTCTATTTGAGAGTCCGCCATGACCTGCTCTGATGCCAAAATGTTACGAGCTTGAGCAACGGAGCGAGTTATGGGTGGTTCAACTGGGAATGAGGCCGGATCAAACCTCCGTGCCTTACCTATGTTGAATAAAATATGCAAGAAGGATAATCAAGGTTGATGAGGAACACCCTCTACAAACCAGATTGGAATAACTTTTTTTGATATCTCATTCATACTCCCTTACAATAATATAGTTCTCACGTTATTCAACTTACCAAAAATAAACATAATAAGTAAATTGATTACTAATTGATTTATTCCCAAAACAGAGCAATATTGCCAAAACAAAACATTTCCTAAACTTGCTGGACTTCCTTCCTTATTCATGTTGCACCTTCCTTAATTGGTCCCCGTAACATGGTCAAAATAGGTTGATTGACAGCATAAGGGGAAATTAATACAAAAGTTTTATATATTGATGTGGTTTAATATAATTCATTATATTGTAAAGTTTTTTATTATTAAATAATCGATGTGACGTATTACATTAAATCATGCAGGGTAAAAACTCTTTTTATACAAAATTTGATTTTGACTTTTTTTATTCATTATATCTTATGTCTGAAAAATAGTTAGAATCATAGAAATTTGTGGATTTGGCACGAGGGTTGTGCTCTTGCGGTTACGAGAATACTGATATATAATGTTGTTGTAACAATTGTGTTTGGTGCACAAGGAAAAGGCCAAAGGCCGAAGTAGCGTTTGTCGTGTTGAGTCAGGCTCTATTGCTCCCCCTCACGTTCTTCTTCTTCTTCTTCTTCTTCTTTATCCCTCTGTTTTCAGATTTTGGATCAGAAAAAGGTTGAGATGCTTCAGCTGTACTCTATTTCTGTACTAACCATTTAAGGTTGGGTTTGGATACACAGTTCAGATGAGATGAGATGAGATAAGATGTTTTGAATAGTAGTTAAATAAAATATTGTTAGAATATATTTTTTAGTATTACTTTTATTTTAGAATTTGAAAAAGTTGAATTGTTTATTATATTTTTGTATGAGAATTTGAAAAAGTTGTAATGATTGAAATGAGATGAGAAAAGAATTTTGTGTAAGCAAACAAAGCCATTTCCCACCGTACAAACAACGTTTTTCTTTTGTCAATATTATAATAATAGTGTTACATATATTTATAATTTTACGTAGAAAATTAATTTTATCAGTTTTCTTTTGAATTTTAAATTTTATAATTTTCAGCATATCAATAACTGACACGTAGAAAAATAAGTTTTTTATAAGTTTTTTTCAATTACAATTAGCATTTTTCATATAAGATATATTTAGATATTTAAAGAAGACAATCCACAATTTGATTTTGCTACTTAAAAACACTCTATATACTTATATTTGTTAGAGGTTCCTTTTTGAGACATGAAAATCCATATTACACCGTTGATGATTAATGTAACGATACTATTTTAAAGAGAACTACTATAATCATAAAGAGATTATATAAAAATAATCTCATAAGCTAACGTGACTTCATATGATTCTTTAGATTTATTATATAATAAAAATAACTTTACAATCTGACGAATCATATGAAACCACATTAGTTTGTGAAATTATTTTTGTATAATTTTTTTGTGGCTAAAATATTTCTCTATTTTAAATAAAAGAAGGTTATGTAAAATTTAAAATTTAAATAAACATTGAAATATTTTTAATAAAATTAAACTATTCTATTAATTAATTATAAAATGAGGGTAAAATAATGGTTCTTTTATTAAAATATATATTTAAAAGTCGGTGGCCAAGTGCCAAAATAAGTATGGACTATGGAAGCCTTTGTAGTTACAGGTAATTTATTAGCTTTTCTGAGGGTAATTGGGTCATTTAAAGGCTTTGCTGGGACCCCGGATCACTATAAATATTAAATACCCGACCAGAAGCTTCAACTATGATTATGGAGAGCAAGAAACAAAGTGCTCGAAGCAAAGCAGAGGTGGTCGTGACTGAGTTTAAGATTCTTAGTTTCTTTGTTCGATTCGAATTGTCATTTTTTCTCAATTACTTTTGAGTATTTTGTGTTGTTGTTGCGAATTCAATTGGTGGGGGTTAGAGATTTTAGCTCCGTTTGACTGCCGAGAAAATGTGACCAAACATACGAGTATAAGGTTCACGCTGGCTGGGATTTCTTTGTTTTCAATCCTGTTCAAAGGGGAACAAAAACCTCTCCTGAGCTGAGATAATAAGTCTAATTGGCATTTATTTATTCGTAGTTTTCGTCTTCATAGGAAGTTTATGATTTTCTTTCATTTTTCTTCCGTTTTCTCAGCTACCAACAAGTTAGTAAAGAGAGTTTTTTTTTTTTTGACAGAAGTTAAAAACTCCTTAGCTGTTCTATTGATTCTTTCGTATCTGGTGTGTCAGATCCACATATAAATTGGATTTCATTTCGAATTTTTACAAGTCCAATTAAGTTCCACGTAGTTTGCATGCAATATGCAAGTATATGAACTCGGAACCTTTTTCTTTTTGTTTTCATTTCTCTGATCGGTCAATGTTTATTTATTTTTAATAATATTTATTTCTGACCGTTGCTTTTCTTACACCTTCACTTAATTTGAGACTTTGTATACTGCATAAGGCTTGAATTTTTTTAAAGAGAGCAGGATTTCTATGCCTTTGTCCAAACTGGTTTCATTTGAATGTTAATTTCATTGTAATTTTTATTATATTATTGTGTATTTCACCAACAATCTTCTATTTATTAAATATTTCCAAAATTATACATAGGTGTACATACACACACATACATACACGAGAGAAGTATATATTATGAATATGAACTTCTAAATCAAATCATGGGAGCTAATTTTGAGTTATGTACTTGAATCTTTTTGTGAATTGTAAGTTTTATGACATCAAGTAGTTGCTGAAAGGTGGTATTTATTAGGTTAGAATTGAGAGGATGGAGTTGTCGCAAGAATTCGAGTGGAATGAAGCGCAAAACATTGAGATAAGTGTGGACCTTGTAGCAGCAGCCAAACAGCAGCTTCAGTTCCTTGCCACTGTTGATAGGAATCGTTACCTCTATGATGGCCCTGCCCTTGAGATGGCCATCTACAGGTAAAGCATCTGACAATCTTTTTTTTTTTTTTTTTTGCATATTGTTGCTTTGTTTCCATACCATATTAGTTTTGAATTATGATTATGTTGCAGGTATAATGCTTGTTGGCTTCCCTTGCTTGCCAAACATTCTGAGTCCCAGATTTCTGAGGGCCCTTTGGTTGTTCCTCTCGATTGTGAATGGGTTTGGCATTGTCACAGGCTTAATCCAGTAGGGTTCTAAACTAAGGAAAAAAAAAAAAAAAATTTAATTTCCTATTTATATTCAATTTCTCTTTGCTCAATCCAGTTGGGTTTCTAAGATCTTTTTTTCTTTTCTTTCCTTTTGTTCTTGTGGTTTTGTTATTCAGGCACAATACAAATCTGACTGTGAGAAACTTTATGGAAGAATCCTCGACAGCTCTAATGTTTTGTCTTCTGTTCAAGGCACTTGCCAGAGGCAAACTGAAGAAATATGGAATACACTATATCCAGAAGAGCCGTACAACTTCAACATAACTAGAGGATTCTCAGAACATATCTCTGAGACACTTCCTGGCATTGAAAAATACACTCAATATGATCTGGTTTCAGCAGCTAAAAGACAGAGTCCTTTCTTTTACCAGGTAATGGTTATAATTAATAACATTTAATTTTTGGAAGTGTAGTCAATAGATTTGGCCGAATTACTTAAAAAATGAGAAATATCTTCAATTTCTGTGGTTTTTCAAAGTTTTTAATCATCTCTTTCATGACAGGTATCCAGACCCCATATGAACAATGATCACTTTCTTGAAGGAGCTGTGGCTAGATATAAAGGCTTTTTGCATCTAATTAAGAGAAACAAGGAGAAGTTCATACGACGTTTTTGTGTTCCTACTTACGATATTGACCTCATCTGGCACACTCACCAGTTGCACCCTGTTGATTATTGTAAAGATCTCAGTGAAGTGCTTGGAAAGGTTCTGGAGCATGATGATATGGACTCGGACAGAACTAAAGGGAAGAAGCTGGATGTTGGGTTTTCTGGAACTACCAAGCAGTGGGAAGAGACATTTGGTAGAAGGTATTGGAGAGCTGGGGCAATGTATAGGGGCAGTGCCCCATCTCCTCTCACAACCACTCCTTGCTTATCCGACATGACTGGCAAGGAGGTTGCATCAGACGAGTTTCAGAAACTAATTCAGCTCCCGCAGCTGAAGGTTGTGGAGGTAGTCTCCAATCGTCTCTTTCATGCCCTTGACTCTCTGGTTTTTCTTGGACTTTAGCATGTTACTTGGTAGAGTTTTTTAGAATCAGGAAAATATAAAAAAAACCACCTTCCGCTTTGACCATTGGTGGCGATCCTGCCCAGTCATTTGATAAAGAGATTTTGTTTGTTTGTTTTTTTTTTTTTTCTTTTTTTTTTCTTTTTTTTTAATATTTGGGTATTATTTTGACTTCACATGCTCTTTGTTATCAATTTGATGGAAAATAGGACGGAGGCTGTGGCTTGGTCAAGGGCTTTAGCACGAGGTGGCAAAATAAAAATCTCAATTCCTGGGTCCTAATATAAAAACAGGAAAAAGCTAGGGGTCTCCCTGGGAGTTCCAACTCCCTTGTTTTAATTTTTTTAGTTTTTTTTTTTAATTTAGTGATTAAGAAAATCTTATTTAATAATACTATAATTTTTTTTTTAAAAAAATATTAAAAAATGATATATGAAAAAAAAACCTTTAAAATGGCTTAGCAGGAGTCCCAACGGTGGGCGTAGATCCATCCAATAAAAAATAGCCAGAACAAGAGGGGGCTTATATATATATATAAATATAATATAATATAATTTTCTCATATTTTACTGAAAAGGTGATCTCATTGTTGCATGGGATACTTAATAATCATGTTAGGGGTTCAAAAGCTTATGGATAAGAAATCCATTAATAGCACTTCAAAGAACATTATGATTGTGTTTTTAAAAATAACTCTGTTCACAGTCTTTGCAGCTTGTCTATTTTTTCAGTACTATTGATTCATTATGCATACTTAACTGCTATGGCATCCGTGTATTAAGCAGGTGCATATGCAACCTGAGCCACCATCGTGGAAACAGCTCTCATTTTTCCAATGTTTTTTGTTTTTTATTCCTAAATCCTTTTTCAGGTGCTTTTGGAGTTTGTTGGAGTTAAGAACTTACCAGAAGGGCACAAAGGAAGTCTCTTCGTCTCATTTTGTAAGAAACAACCTGATACAATCTTTAAAGCGAATCGGAACCTGAGTATTTTGTCTGAGTCCGGAGAGAAACAGGTTGCTTCTTTTCAATGTGAACCGACAGGAGAGCTACTCTTCGAACTCAAATCCCATTCAACTTCCAACTTACCGCTAAAAAGGGCTCCAAAAGTATTGGGTTCTACTTCACTTTTTCTGCAAGACTTTCTGGCCCCAGTCTCTGAACTTTCAGTTGAAAAATGGTTGGAGTTAGTGCCAAGTTCTAGCAGTGTGATCTCAAAACCAATTGGCCTTCGAGTTGCTGTCTCTTTCACTGTTCCATCTCCAGCACCACATGTGCTTCGCATGGTTTGTTCTCAACTGGATCCAAAAAGTTCTTGTTTCTTCCCCCTTCCCGGAAGGGTTCGACATGCCAAGAGCATGGTGCATGTCATTGATGAAACTGGTGCAGAGCTGCTCAGCCTCCAAATGAGGTACATTTCTGTCCACAATTACTCTTTGAAAATGTGTTATCACTACCTTCCAATTCTTCATATTTGGTCTGATAGCTCATCATTTATGTGAAGCACACAGGAATGTTTGCAAGACTGTATAGCTTATGATTTATGAAAGAAAAATTATTAGGTATTCCCAGAGTATGAATGATGTGGTCCTTGTCCTATGACAATATTTCATGCCATTGAGTTCATGGTTGAGCATGCGTTAGTCAAGCGACATTGTAATTTGCACAGGCAAGCTTGAATGGGCGATTTTATTATTCTTTGCTTCCTATCAATAGCCCTTAAGCCAGCACACATGCACAGACATTTTGAAACCCATAAAGATGGAGGCATTCTATCTGAAAGGAAACGAGTAATCTGGATTAGTTTACTCGAAACAGAGTTCTACATATTCTCTACTAATTATATATTACATTTACATCATTGTAACTTGCTATTGTTATTTTGTGATCCTTGAAGTTGAGGGAATTGACATCTTCAAGTCATTTTAGCTTTAGATGCCATAAAATATTCTGAATATTATGATCTTGCTGGTTTGTTCTCTACTTCAGGGACTCCAGGAAGGACAAGGAAAAAGAAAATTGCATCCTTAGTAAGGAGGTAATTGGTACCATGGCTTCTGGCGAAACACGCACTCTTGCTGACTTTGTTGGGACTGGGTGGTTTTTGATGGATTCGCATTGGTCCCTTCATTTTAGAAAAAATTCTGGCCATGATGGCTATCTCTTTGAGCTTTCTGGCAATAGAATGGTATGCATTAGCTGTGATTTCTCATAATCTTATCTTTCTTGATCTTTTAGGACTTTTACCAAGTTTACTTCTTTTTGGTAGAATGGCGCTTTTCATATTGCCAGAACACCTTGAATGAGTCACAGTGTTATCAATCTGTAAATTTTTTTTTTATTTTTTATTTTTTATCGAAACTACTAAATGGAGCAGATTTGATGATGGTCTAGACTCTAGTGCTCGCTATAAGAGACTAACAGGACAAGGCCAGAAACACAACCATTGTGCATTTAAATAGAAGTTAGTGTCATGTATTAAATGAGCAATTTTGTTTTCTTGATCCTGCACTGGGTTTGCATGCAGATCCTATATCTGCATTGTTCTTTTTGCTTGTGCTGTATTATACACATTTGCTGAGTTTCTCTAGCATTATGCATAGCACTTACCATGTGTTTGATACTATTGCCTGAAGGGTAGGTATTGAAGTGCTTTTCTGAGTTTAAGATGATTATTCGAAGGAACTTGTTTATTTTATCTATTTTTCTGTTCTTTCCTTTGTTGCTACAGGTAAAATTTTTTCCTGGAAGAAAGCTGGGGTATGAGCCCAATCATTGTGAGAAGCATAGAAGTGAAAAGGACTTTATGACGGCAGTTGAATTCTCTATGGAAGACCCATATGGCAAGGAAGTGGCACTGCTCGACTTGAAATCTGGAATTTTCAATGTAAGCTGGCGACAAGTGCCAAGTTTGTTGTAATGTGTCTGATGTGCTGGCTTTTATTTATTGATTTTCACTCTTACTAAATTGAATAGGTAAAGGAAGAATGGATGGTGGTGCCTGGAATTACAGCTGCATTTATACTTGCTGATGTTTTTAAGAAGGGGGGATATGATGGATTCGCTTTGAACTTCAAAAAGTTGGAGATGGAAGGTCTAGCAGAAGAAGCCAATGTGGATATCAATGCTGCAATATCCGAAAATGGCAATTTGTCTGGTGGAGGTTGCGGTGGAAAGTGTGGTAGCAGCTGTGGAAATGCCTTGAAAAGATTCGGAAATGGCAATTTGTCTGGTGGGAAGTGTGGTTGTAGCTGTGGAAATGCCTTAAAGAGTGGTGGCTGTGGTGGTAGTGGATGTAGAAACATGGTTAAGAGCGGCGGGTGTGGGAACATGGTGGCTAGCGGAGGCTGTGGTGGGTGTGGCGGTAGCTTTGAAAACATATCCAAGAGTGGTGGTGGCTGTGGTGGGTGTGGCACTAAATCTGATCACTCCTGCTCTGAAGAACATTCAAAGGAAGCAACCTTCTACTCTAGCAAGGCAGTAGCCGTTTGATGTTTATATGTATCAGGGGAAGATTAGCAACGAAGTTCAATCTAAATAAAGTTCCCATCTGCCTATAAGTTGTTATGCAGTGTCTGTTGCACCAAGTACAGGTAGGAGCTAGCAATCTTATGAGCTTGTCTTATGAATAATGTATCTGGTCAATAAATAGCTTGATCTTCATAATCATTATGGCCTAGTTCGGGTACTCGATATTATCAAAGTACCTCATTACTATTTATTATTTTATTATTACTTTTCACTACTATTAAATATTCTATTATTAATTTTTCATTACTTTTTTATTACTATTCACAGAATACTTGAAAATACTTGTTTAGAAAAAGTTTTCATCACAAAATTCTCATCTCATCCCATATCTTTCCTAAACATCACTCAAATACAAATACTTTTAAACTAATCATTACAACTTTCATAAACTTTCAAAGAAAAAATAAAAAATCATTCAACTTTTTCAAATCTACAAACAAAAATAATATTAAAAAATTATATTCTACCAATATTTGAACTTTATAATATTTTTTATTCAATTTCTCTTATTTCTCGAAACCCCATAAAAAGTTAACTCAAGTTATCTCACTATGATTCACAAACTATCTTACTACTATTTATAAAATTCTCATCTCATCCCATCTCACTCCTTGTACTTGTCCTAAATCCTTGGTTTGATCCTCCAAACACATTTCTCTTTCTAGTATGCCAAGCCAAACAACATTTCCCGGCCCCTACATATGGTTAAAGCAAAGCTCATAAAATTAGAATCGGATTCCAAATGGACAATAAAAGAAATTGAGGAGACCAAAAAAAAATCTACCATGCTGTGAATGAACCAAATCACAAGAGAGAGAGATTTATTTTGCTTAGAGGAGCAATGAAAGTGGAGCACGAAAAATGTTATTTATTATCATTTTAATCATATTTTTTTAATTTCTTAACACGACATCAAATGATTGAAAGATAATTTAAGAATAATAATAAAATTTTTAATCATTGAATGACACATCGAAAGATGATAAAATAATATAATTAAAATGATGATAAATAACATTTATCTTGTCATAAAATGCCACGTCATTAAATGATTTACGTAAACACTAATTTTTAACATGACAATTGGGCAATTTACGTATTCTTTAGGGAAAAAAAGTCATCGCATCAGTCACAACTGTGCTTTGGCACGTTACAATCCTGATCAGCGTGCATGAATGACGATTCTTTACACTATTCTATAAGATAGATAAATATAAAGTGTGAAGGTGAAATTCTCGTTGTATGTTGGCGACCTCGAGGACAAACACAACACTTTTTGTTATGTAAAGGAGAAATACTTAATTATAAAAAAAATTACACAAGAATAACATAACTTAACGAGATTTGCCGCATATACTTATTGTATCTAAAGATCGGGCTGCTTAAAGACCCCATAGTTAAATACGGGCCCCATCAAATATTAAAAAATTTAACCAGAAAAGATAACAAATAAAAAAAGAGATCAATAAAAATAGGCCCAATTCTAACGGACAATGATTCACAAAAAAGGTAAATTATCTCAAATTCCAATTAAAAAAAAATAAGCCTAAAAAAGGCATTAACATTGCAAAAAGAAAAAAGCCTAAAGTCTAACTTCATTTAGAAAAACTAACTGTCACTCACAAAATACATTTTAATGAGATCTATAAAATATTACTATTCACAAATTAATTTAAATTATCTTAGATCACCTCAACATCTAAGCACAACCGTAACTTCGCTTGGAAAAAATCAATCGCCACAAATTATGATCATAAATCAATTTTCTCATTTGACAGAACCTAAATCTCCAACGAAAAAATCTCACACAAGTTCTCTTCTTATACGGTTATATCTATTTGAAATTGACAATTTCTATTTTATCTCTCATTTTTTATACTCTTGTATTGCAATACTCTCTGGCATCCATTAAATATTGCTCGTAAACTAGAATCCATTGAAGGCTGCTTACAACCTATTGAGATTATTTCCCTGTATGCATACCAAGTGCTCGACAGAATGTTCAAAGGAAAACATCAATTCTGATTCATTATTTTTACACACACAGCTCTATCGTACTGCCTTCACAATCATTTATATAGGTAAAGTTTACAATTAACTAATTTCCACATTTTTTGGATCAATCGACACCTGTCCTACCAGAAAGGTATTCTTGTTTCTAGTAGATTCATTACTTCTTTGCTGTGCATTTCTATCCTTCGCTGTGTGTGGCTTGGTAATTGCACTGGTGCTGTTACTTACTTCCTTAGGTATTGCTGGATGCCTGCTTGCCTTAGTGTCTTCCTTAATAGCCCCCCTCGATTCAAGTGACACTTGTGACACTGTGAGACTTAATCGAAGAAAAAGGAAACAAGCTGTTGATAATGATTTTGTGATAATATCAGCCAGTTGATCTTTGCTGGACACAAAGGAAACATTGAGGGTCTTGGCTGCCACTCGATCCCTGACAAAGTAATAATCTAGTTTACAGATAAGTTCCCCCCTAGGTTATCACACCACAGAGTTTGTGGATCAGCTAAGTAAATACCAAGTTTCATGAGAAGGGATTGAATCCATAAGATTTCACAGGTAGCATTAGCAATTGCTTTATACTCAGATTCAGTAGAGCATCTTGCAATGGTTGGCTGCTTTGTGGAACCCCCAAGAAATAAGATGAGAGCCAAAAATACACAATACCCGCCTATGGATTTTCGATCATCTGGGCAACCAGCCCAGTCAGCATCAGAGAAAGCCGAGAGTGTGAGTTTGGAAGACTTAGCAAAATGAATACCAAAGTTAGAGGTGAGCCTAAGGTATCTAAGAATTCTTTTGACTACGTGCTAGTGAGGAACTTTCGGATTATGCATGTATTGACACACTTTATCAACTGCAAAAGTGATGTTAGGGCGAGTGAAAGCTAAATATTGCAAGCTTCCAACGACACTATGATATAAGTGAGGATCCTCAAAAGATGTCCCCTCAAATGTCGTGAGTATAAGAGATGAGTACATGGGAGTGGAGACAGGTTTTCCTTGATGCATATTTGTACGATGAAGGAGATCAGAAATATATTTAGATTGACTTAAGTACAAGCTTTGATTATTTCTGCAAATTTCAATTCCTAGGAAATAATACAGTGGACCTAGTCCTTAACCGGAAAAGACATACCAAGAGTAGAAATGAATTCTGAAATTAAATGAAGACTGGACCTAGTGACAATAATGTCATCAACATATATGAGAACAAAAACAATATGAGATGCATTATGGTAAATAAATAGTGAAGTGTCAGATTTTGACTCCTGAAAGCCCAGTGAAAACAGCTTGTTACTGAGTTTAGAAAACTAGGCCTGAGGGGCCTGTTTTAGACCATAAATTGTCTTTTTCAATTTGCACACATGAGAGGAAAAATCAGGATGCACAAAACCTGTGGGTTGCTGCATATATATTGCTTCCTCCTAATCACCATGGAAAAATGCATTTTGTATGTCTAACTGTTGCAGTGGCCAGTTGAAGGAAACAACAAGGGAAAGTAGGAGACAGATGGTGGTGGGTTTGACTACAGGGGAAAAGGTCTCAGTGTAGTCTATTCTGCCTTGTTGGTGAAAGCCTTTAGCTACAAGGCATGCCTTATGCATTTCCAAGGTGCTATCAACTATCCTTTTGGTCTTGAGAATCCATTTAGGACCCAAGACATTAAAGGAAGGTGATGGGGGAACCAACTCCCATGTGTGATTATGTAAGAGTGCATGAAATTCGGTTTCCATGGCTTTTTGCCATTCTAGAAACTTTGAGGCCTCTGTGTAGGAGATGGGTTCTTCTGGAATCATTGTGGGTGCAGAGATGGTGAGTGACAGTGAGTGTTTTCGGTGAGGCCATGTTACAGTGCCATCTGTGCATGTAAGAGGTTTTTTAGTGTTTACCTTGGCTCGTGTGACCATTGGATGGAAGTTGTGAGGTGGAGCTGCTGTCAAAGACGCTGGAAGCGATGAGGCTGAGGAACTCACCGAATCTGGAAATGGGGATTTTAGGGAATGAGGTGAGTTCGAGTGTGAGGGAGAAGGGAGTTGTGAGTCAGGAAGGGAGAGAGAAGATGGGTTTGGACTTAAGTGTAATGAATGTGGGCTAGAAGGAGTGTCATTAGAGTTGGGCTTAGAACTGAGAAGAGTGGGCTGAGTGTCGGTGTGTGGTGATTAAGTGAGTGGGTAATGTGTTTTTGATGGGAGAGTGGATTGAATGGGTTTGAGCGAAGGGAAACTGGGCTTCATTAAAAATTACATCTTAGAAACGTAGGTTCGACATGATGGAATATGAAAACAATGGTATCCTTTATGATTTGGGCTATAGCCCATAGAAACATAGAGAGTTGATTGGAGATCCATCTTATGACGATTATAAGGATACAAATTTGGCCAACAGGCAGTGCCAAAAGTGTGTAAAAATTATTATCTGGAGATTTTTTTAAAAGAACTTGAAAGAGAGATTTATTTCTTAAAACTGGAGTAGGCATTCTATTAATAAGAAAAACTGATGTTTGAAATGCGTTAGACCAGTATTTAATAGGCATTGATGCTTGTGTTAAAAGAGATAGGCCAGTTTCGACTATATGCCTATGGCGACGTTCAACATGCCCATTTTGTGCATGCAAATAAGGGCATGTAAGACGATGAATAATGCCAAAAGATTGAAGAATTTTTTTAAGAGGCCTAAATTCACCGCCCCAGTCAGACTGGACCGTCAAGATATTTGAAGCAAAATAATTACTGACATATCTCAAAAAGGCAATAATTGATTAAACATCCGATTTTGATTGAATTGGAAATAACCAAATGTACTTGGAGTGATCATCCACAATGGAAAAATAAAACCCACAACTATTGGTGGATAACATTGGGGCTGGACCCCATGCATCTAGAAAAAGTAACTGAAATGGATGTTTGGACCGAGAGGCTAATAGGGGATGTGGTAGTGCATGTGTTTTAGCTTGGAGAAAAGTTGTGCAATGTGGAATTGATGTGTGTGAATTAATGGGAACGTAAAAACTACGAATTATGAAAGCAGTAATTCTTGGTGATGGGTGTCCAAGCCAAAGATGCCACTGGAAGGAAGAGGTACGTTCACCAATGTAAGCTTGAGGAGAAACTGAAATTGAGGATGAGGTGGTGGCATCAGCAGGTAAGACATACAAGCCGTCTCTAACGGTGCCCTGAAGGAGAACTCATCGAGTTTGCAAATCCTTCACAAGAAAACAATTAGAGTAAAACTCAAAGTAGACTGAATTATCATGAGAAAACTGACAAACAAATATCAAATTTTTTGTACTTGAGGGAACATGAAGTAATTTGGAAAGCAAAAAGTTGCCAGGGGAAGTGTGAAGTTGTGCAAAACCCATATGCTGAATTGGCAAAGTAGATCAGTCTCCAATGCTCACTTGATCTGAGCCCTGATATGATGAAGAATCCACATTAAGGTTGCTGAAATCTGAAGTAAAATGGTGAGTCACAGCAGTGTCAGGAAACCATTAATGTATATGAGGTGAGATTGACTGAAAGAAAAGGGAGAGGTGCATTTTGATAGTTGTGATTAAATTGGTGATAGTTGGCAAGGGCAGTGTGCCATGGCTTGTTACACACTTGACAAAGAGGGCGAGTATCAAATCAATGTGGGGAGAAAGGAGGATGAAACCATCCTCCCCCATGCCGACCACGAAACCCCCAAGAGCCTTTGCCTAGATTAAAAGGAACACTAGAAGAAGACGGTTTGGTAGTGGTGATATGGGTTGGTAAAGAATGTCCATTGAGGAGAGTTTGGGTCTGGGGAGCCAGTTGAGACTTGTGATTGAGGAGCAAACTGTAGATTTGGTGAGGAGAAAGGGGATCCGCACGGGAGAGTGAGGGAAGTGACTAACGAATCGTAGTTTGTGCCAAGCCCTGCAAGGAGGTAAACCGAGAACTCAGTTGGGGTTAAGGGTTGGCCAGCGACTCCTAAGGATGCAACCAGACTTTGGTTTTATGTTAATACTTGATAATTGACGTAGGGCCTTTTTTTAAGGTTGCTAATTGATAGTGAGTCTGCATTACATGCGCAGAGGATTGAGCTTCAAACAAGGATTGCAAAGTGTTCTAGACTTCATTTGAAGTGGTGCACTCGAGGACTTAGGCAAGGACTTGGTCAGACAAGGAAGAATTGACTGTAGAGAGTATGAGCTGATCGAGTAACACTCATTGGCTGTATTCTAGATTTGGGTGATCATCAGTCATGGCGGGAGGCATTGGAGATGAGCCATCCACATGACCGAAGAGGAGGTGCCCCTTGAGAAAGGGTACCATTTGTGCTTTCCATAGAAGAAAATTGTAAATGGTAAGCATAATTGTAATAAAATGATTTACAGAATTTAGAAGAGAAGGATTGACGATGGGGGATGGGTTTTGTGTTCTGGAGATTGGTGATGAATCTGGGGAAGGCATTTGGCTCTGTGGTAGACCAGAAAAAAGAAAAGAAAGAAAAGACGTGAGTCTTACAAGGCTCTTGATACCATATTGAGATTATTTTCTAGTATGCATACCAAGTGCTCAACATAACGTTCAAAGGAAAACATCAATTTTGATTCATTGTTTTTACACACACAGCTCTATCGTCACTTTACAATCATTTATATAGGCAAAGTTTACAGTTAACTAATTTTCACATTTTTTGGATCAATTGACACCTGTCCTACCAGAAAGGTGTTCGGTTTTCTAATAGATTCCTTACTTCTCTGCTGTGCATTTCTATCCTCTAGTGTGCGTGGCTTGGTAATTGCACTAGTGCTGTTACTTGCTTCCTCAGGTATTGTTGGACGCCTGCTTGCCTTAATGTCTTTTGTAACACAACCTCACGTGATAGACATTTAGCTGTTGTTGACGGAGGTAAAAAAATCAAAAGAGTAAAGACATAAATGAATTGGACTTATCCATTTATTTATTTGGTGCGATTTTTCACCCATGTGTATGAAAAAGTATAACAGTACACCATGTGGGAGTTAAGCCACATGACTATGCCAGTAAAGACTTTATTTTTCACACTTTTTCGTTTTTTGTAAAAGGCCATAATTGTTGAAGAAATGAAAAGTGAGAAGAGAGCATGAAATCAGGGAACAATGGTGAAGGAAAATAATTATTTTTCTCTAATTCTTCATAAGCAGAATACACAGCTTTTTATATAGGACATGTACATAAAACATAAATGCCAAAAATGGAAAAACAACAAAAGAGACCAACTTTGCTAACTATACAAAAATGCAGACTTTTGTCCACTACGCTCCTAGCTAATTCCATCAAGAAGGTTGCTGTCTCATGCACCCACCATGGCCTTTTGTTCTTTCTGTTTTGATCACAGAAGCTGCACTTCCACAAGGTGCAGTACCTGCTGCACCACTCAGCCCTTGGACAATCTCTGCAGCCTTTAGCTTCTTCAGTGAAGTTTGTGAATCCCTTCTAGATCGACATAGATATTTAAGGTGCTCATCTTGGATAATAGAAAATGGAAGGTGGCAGTAGGGAGAGCCTTGGTGAAGATGTTTGCCAGTTGAAATTTAGAAGCTATGTGCATAGATGTGAGGACCTTACCTAACACATTTTCCCTAACAAAGTGACAATCCAATTTAGTATGTTTAGTCCTCTCGTGGAACACTGGATTTTTGGTCAAATCGATTGCTGATTGATTGTCACAATACAAGAGTGTTGGCTTAGGATGTTCTATGTTGAAGTTCTTGAATAAAGAAATTATCCACACAATTTCACAGCTGGTATGGGCTGAGGCCCTATACTCTGCCTCTACATAAGATTGAGAGACTGTGGCCCGCTTCTTGGACTTCCAACTAGTCAAGAAATCTCCAATTAAAGTGCAAAAACCAGTTATGGATCTCCTAGTTTCTGGGCAAGTTGCCCAGTCAGAATCACTAAAGGCCTTTATGTGTACCAACTAACTGTGAGGAGAGGAAAATGCCTTGTCTTATAGAGCCTTTCAGATACCTTAGAACCCTATGAGCTGCAACCATGTGCATTTGAGATGGCTTGTCCATGAACTGACTAAGAATGCTAACAACATATGTGATGTCTGGTCGAGTTATGGTTAAGTAAATCAATCAATCTCCTATAACATGTGATATCAGTTAAGAAATCTGAAGATGAATGTGAAAGCTTGTGGTTCATCTCAATTGGAGTGTTGGCTGGTTTGCATCCAAGCAGACCAACATCTTCAAGAATTTCTAAACTGTACTTCCTTTAGCATAAATGAATACCAAAAGCTGATCTGGCAATCTCCAAGCCTAGAAAATACTTCTAGGTGCCAAGATCCTTAATCTTAAACTGAGAATGAAAGTATGCCTTTATATTTCAACAACAGCCATGTTAAAGCTCCCTATAACTATGTCATCCACATAACTTAATAGAGCTACAAATCTTGATCTATAATTCCTTGTAAATAGGGAGTAATTTGACTTAGATTGTTGGAAACCAATTGAAATCAGAGAAGAGGAAAATTTTGAATACCATTGGCGAGAGGCTGGCTTAAGCCCATAAAGAGACTTGTGTAGCTTACAAACTAGTCTCTTATCATTAGAATGTGATGACTCCCCCTGGCTTTGATAACCTGGAGGTAGATACATGTAGATTTCTTCATCCAAATCTCCATGAAGAAAAGCATTATGCACATCCAATTGATACAAGTGCCAAATGTAAATAGCTGCCAATGCTAGAAAAATTCAAACTGTTGTGAGTTTGGCCACAAGACTAAAATTTTCCTGGTAATTAAAGCCTTCCTTTTGTGTGTAACCTTTAGCCACCATTCTTGCTTTATTTCTTTCTATGGTTCCATCAGATCTTAACTTGACCTTGTACACATATTTGCATCCAACAGTTGATTTTCCAAGGGGGAGAGTGGTGATAGTCCAAGTGTCATTGTTTTCTAAAGCTTTCAATTCAGAATTCATTGCCCCTTGCCAATGTGGAGATTTCACAGCTTCTTGGTAACGCTTTGGTTCATGAAGGAGAGAGAGAGATAGGGCATATGATTTGTGAGATGGTGATAATTTAGTGTAGGTTAAGTGTTGATGGAGAGGGTGAACAGTTGAGGTAGGAAGCAATTGTGAAGTGTTAGTGGCAGTGGCAAGTTGACACTTGACAGTGATAATCTTGTAAGTAGATGTGTTGTTGTCTAACTCGATCTGATCTCCTAAGTGGGATGACATGGGTAGGATTAGTAGCAGAGGGTGGTGACAGATGGGTTTGAGATGAAGGTGCATGAAGTTGAGTGGTTGGAGACTGTTCAGGTGATGGGGAATAGGTATTGTTGTTAAGCAAATCTGGTGATGAGGGATCAGAATTAGTGGAGAAATGCAGATCAGTTTCAGGATAGGAAAATGTGGAGTTTGATAAGGGGGAAGGGAGAACCAAATTAGGTGGAGGTGCAACATGGATGGTGTTGGAGCCAGAATTTTGAAAAAGGAAGCTTGACTCATAGAAAATGACATCTTTGGAAATGAAGCAGGACTGATTCTCTAAATGATAGAGCTTATAACCCTTGACACTAGCTGGATAGCAAGAAAGATGCACTTCTTGGCCCTAGGACTTAGCTTTGTTTTGTTGTGTTTGAGGGTTGATGCAAAACAAAGGCATCCAAATATCCTTGGATGTGTGTATGATGGGATGGTTGAGAAAAGGACTTCATAAGGAGATTTATTGTTCAAAATAGGGGTTGGGATTCTTTTAATGAGATGAGTGGCTGTTATGACAATATCCCCCAGAACTAATAGGAAGAAAAGCTTGGAAGATGAGGGCTCTAGCAACACGAGAAGGTTTTAATGCTTTCTTTCAACCACCCCATTCTGTTGAGGGGTATAAACACTAGTTTTTGATGCAAGATTCTACTAGAATTATAGAAGTTAGGCATGTCAAATTCCAATCCATTGTTAGAACTTATTTGCTTTATCTTGGTATTGAACTGTGTGTTTATCATGCGAACAAAGTTCTATAAAAGGGATTTGGTTTTTGATCTTAGTTTCATTAAATAAACCCAAGTGACTCGAGAATGGTCATTAACTAGAGTAAAAAAATAGTAGTGACCTTGAAGTGAAGCTTTCGAGTAAGGGCCCCAAATGTCACAACGAACCAATTCAAAAGGAGCTGAAGTGCAAGAAGTACTCAATTGAAAGATTTTCTTTTTGTTTAGCCAAATGACAAAAAGTACATTGTATGTGTTTGTCACTTTTTACATTAGAAACATAAGATTGGATTACATTCATTCTCTGTTGAGAAGTATGTCCTAATCTAAAGTGCCAAAGATCAAACCCCCGCTGACTATTTGCTTGGAAGACATGATTTGAAACTAGCTGTGTTGATTGGTTGGTAGTGTGAGTCATCCATGAAAAGAGGGCCTGTATGAAGCAAAGTTTGCTTAGAAAAATAAGGCAAAGAGAGGTGTTGTGAGTGAGCTTGCTAACAGAGATCAAATTGAAGGTAAAGGAGGGTACATAGAGAACATCAGTGAGGGTCAAAGAATCTGATAACTTCACAGTACCAATGTGAGTTACTTTGACTTGAGTTTTGTTAGGTAGTTGAACAAAATATTGAGTCTCACGAGTGAGATAGCACAACTCTATCCACGACAGAGGTAACAGTAACCAAGTAACAAAACTCCATAACCGACTAATCAGAGTGTGGAGAACCAACCCCATCATCACCCCCTAAGTGGAGGGGGGATAACACCATTCGGACTAAGGTTCAAAGGCACTACGTTTATGGGTTTTTGTTTTCTTGAAAATAAAGATAGGGCATAAAATAAACTACATTGTGAAAATACTGTGAAAAGGAAAAAACAGTGCACAAAAAGACTGCTGGAGGGAAAGCCATCTTGGGAGATCCAAAGGCGCCGGTTCGGGAACAACCGCACGTTACAGCGAGCTTGGTTCCCATCAGGGCTCCTTGGTGTCGCGTGAGGGCCACGCGCAGGTGATCTCCGAATTCTTTGACCCGCGCGTGCAGGCTACACTCTACTTCGGTTGAGGCCGCATTTGGTAATCGTGCAGATCGACGACTAGGGAACCTCCTGGTGGGGCGTGTGTTGGCTATTGGGTGCCGGAAAGTCTCGATCGGCGGTTCTCCCCCTTTTTTGCCTGAAATAAACACAAAAATAAAACCTAACACTACACAAGAAGATAATAGAGAGGGGGAGGGAAGGAGTGAGCCCCGCGCGGGGGGGGGGGGGGGGGGGGGGGGGATGGGAGTTTAGAGAGAAGGGATAGGGTTTAAAGAGAGGAGGGAGTTTTTTCATGCTCGCCTTTTGAATATTTGGTCAGTAGCGCCTTTAGTCTCGCACAAAATTAAATGTCGGTAGTATATATATGAAAATATGGTGATGTGAACATATCTTGAGATTCACACAGCCTGTTTACATCTTTATAAAATTCTAAATTATTAAAAAAAAATATATATAGAATAAAAGTTATAAGGAATACCGATTACACAACATAATCATCCTCGTCTTCTCTTTTGTCGTCCTTCTCATTTTTGCCTTTTTTTTTTTTTTCAAGTCGTTGGCTTATTAATTCATCCTACTCTCGAGCAACATTCCTATTGTCCGAAACTCGTCGATCCCATATCTAATTTGAATTAAATATTAGCCTACCATTATAAGTTTCACCTCCAATATTATTATATATTGTTAATAATAATAATAATAATAATAATAATTATAATACGACTATTATTTTATATATGTTATATATTTATGAGTGTGTAAAGACGTCATCAAAATTGAGGTAGTGCCAACTCGATGGATCCACCGCTACTTCATGTTAAAGGCTTTATAAAATTTGAAATTACGTTATTTTTTTGATAAAATGTTAATATCATATATATATTGATTAATTTTAATTAATACTATCGAGACTTTGTGATATAGTTGGATGTAGTCAATTATAAGAAATTTATTTATTTGTTACAAGTTATTTTCTATTAAATGATTATTTATAGATGAGTTTATTCTCGTATTAGATAGTCATTTTCGTTGCAAACTTTCAGTTTCCTTTTAGGCCAAAGCTCGATACACTACAACTATTTGATAACTTGGATCCCACTCTTGTAACTTTTTGATCAAATACTAATTAGATCGATCCCGCAAAATGTTCAGGCTGATATGTTATCTCATTTCGGGTAGAGAGTCTCTTCGATTCTCTCTCGAAATTGAAAGTTTTAATATGAATAGAAATAGAACTTTATTAAATATGCTTGTATGAATGTCCAACAATATCACGAAGTACCACACCAATAAATTAATCTCTCTCTTTTAAAGCAATTAGATAATTGAGCAGCATCTCAATCCAATTTTTTTTCTTTTTCTTGTTTCAACGCAAAATAAAACGAAGGAAATATGAAAAAAAAAAACAGATGACTACTACAATATTTGTTGGGTTTGTGGAACCTAGTTTTATAGGTGTATTGGCCCGATTTGATAATCCGACCTGATGAGGATGCGTTATAGTTTTTTGGCAGATTTTCAAGGGGGTTTGGGTGTAACACCCTGTCTAATTATTCATTAGGGTTAACCCTTAGTATAAGCTTATGCTACCATATTATATTTTTATTGAAATTTATTTTTTTTTTCTCTTCAACATTAGTAGTTTAGTGAGCAAACCCATCAGTGCTACTCTTAAGGCCCTTAAACTTTAGAATATTATGGGTCAAGACTTAGAAGCCTTGAACCAAGCCTTGTAAGAGTTTAGTTTTGGTAGGATAGCCTTAGAAATGTTTGGCCCAAGTGTGAGGAAGGCTTAAGGACTTTTAGGCCTATCTTAGTGTTAGTATTGACCCATGGGCCATTTATGTTAAGGCAAACCTAACCCTATTCTTGTGGATCTTGAGGCCTCTTATGACCTCTTAAAATCTAGACCCAAGGCCTCCCATCAACCCACACCCAAAGCCAACTATGTAACTCCCATTCATGGCATTTTTAAGCCCAACAAGGTCCAATGCATTGTCTTGCATTTTTCACCCTTCTAATTTGAGATCACTTATACCATTCCATAGGTTTTCCTCAAGCCCATATTGTGCCCCAAGCTCCTTAGAGTTTTCTTAGGACCAAAAATTAAGTTTGAACTTGGGTTAAGACCATTGATCAAAATTCCACATGATTAGTGAACTTTAAACCATGCTTTGAGCTTAATTTCCATTCTTAATCTTTTTAGTCTTTTTTATCTGAACTTTATTATTGTTTTTAATCATTCTTAGACTAAAATAGAAGTTTAGTCTTGATCCCACACATGTCATTAAGAGCAAAAGCATGACATTGCACAAATCCACCCGATCGGCTCACTTATGTACTTTCATGTACATTGCACTAAAACAACCCCATAGCCACGCCAATTCCATCTCATTTTTTGGTTCCAATCTCACCAATCACACCTCATTTCATCCCTTTAGAGCCAGAACAAGCCTTGCACGAAATTGATTCCAAGCACCAAACCAAAAACATCTAACCGATTGCACCTAAAGGCTAGTTGGATGGCAACCGATTGACATTGCTTTTTAGTTGCATTTCTGCTCTTGGCTGAGCCACATGCCACCTCCTTCCTCCTCCAATCCCCATAATCCCCGCAAATCAATATGATAAATTTGACCCAAGTCATCTCCCATGAAGAGCCAAAACCGAATGGCTGTTGTGCACAACCCTACTGATCAGCAACCACCTTCCATTGCACCCTCTTCTTTAAGCTGCACCTTCATCATCACATGGCATCCACCTTTTACCACCTGAAAAAGCCTTCAAAACGTGACTTGATGCCTACACATAACGACCATGGAGATAAACCAAAGGGATGCAAACAAAAAAATACCAGATCTGCCTAGTTTTCAGGTACCTGGTGCATCATGCCCAGACATCATGCCTTGGTTTCTATTTTTTTTTCTCTCTTCTTCCTTCTTGCAACACAGCATTTCTACCCCTTTAGAAACCTTGCAGCACTTGCCATGATGAGATCCTGGTAGGTCAAAGCACTATTCACCCTGCAAAGCATGACATAAGCTGAATGAAGGCCATCATCACCACTACTGCCCACTCCACCAATCACAAGCGACCCTTTCAAGTCATGACCGGCACCCCTCCCCTCCATTGAGCACTACAAAAATCCCGTCAACCCCTCATTTTATCCACACCTCTTCTCCAAGCTCCTCTTGAGTTCTTGAGAGATATTCTTCCCTTAGAGTACAAAAGAGTAGAAACCGAGTGAATGTTCTTGGAAATTCTTGAGTTCATGCGTTGGGAGCTGTAGAGGGCCACGAAATTTGTAAGTTTTCTTGTCCTAGATCTTAGTTTACATGTCAAGTTGTGATTTTAAGTATGAGAGTAATTTTTGGATTAATTTATAAAATGTTACCATGCTTAATTCAAAACTGGGTCATTAAGGGTAGATTAAGAGTTTAAATCATTTTTTAAGTGGGAATTTTAGATATGACATGTCTTAGACTTTTTTTTATATGATTTATTAATGTATTAGAATGATTTTTGAAGGTTTAAATTTGAGGTTGAAAGCATGTCATGATAGATTTTAATTTCTAACTTGTGTTGATAATCAATGCATGCACGGTTTGGTTAAATCATGCTTAACTTGTGAAGTTTTGATTTATTTCACCTAGACTTGAAATATGAGCATTTAGAAAAACATTATGATTGGGATAAGGAGAGAAATGAATGATTTAATTATTTGAAACTTTTATTGGTGATAAGATTAAGAAATATCATGCATGCTTAATGACTAGTTTAATAGAGATTAAGGTTTTTGTCCATGATTAAGTATTAGGATGAACTTGTTCACCCAAGATTAAGATTTAACATGTCATTAAGGATTATAGTGATTATTTTGAATTAAAGAAAATTGAATATGCATGCATTCATAGGGATCAATATTTAAAATTACACTTCGGCATCAACTAGAGTGCATGCCACCGGTTGAGTGTGTTTAGGATAGCTCCACTTTGATTTTTGGAATTATAAGGGTATAGATGATTTTAGAATATGTAAAATATGAGGTTTATGAAATTTGGTTAAATTTGAAATTTGTTTGCAATTAGTGAGAAATTAGGGCCTTAGTGGCAATTTTTGAAAGTCTAAGGGTATTTTTGTAAATACTCATGTTTGAAACCTTTTGATTATAAGCATCTTCCTTAATAATATAGATGCTAAATTAGTACTACTTTTATTATAGCCGCTAAGATTTTTCCAAACTCAGGCAGTTTGTAAGTTGGCCTCTAACTTACACTTCGATAAGTTATTTATGATTTATTGGTAAATATTACATTCATTATATGTAACATCCCGTATTTTAGTGTTATTTTAATGAACGATTAATTTAAATTATTTAGTGGTTGGTTCTCTTATTTTAAATTATGGGAGTTTTTAAATATTATTTTATAATATTTTAAGTTGTGAAAATTAATTTCTTATGTGTTTTCTCAGTGTTATTTATTGTTTTGTATTTAAAGTGATCTTTAATTTAAATTGGGTTGTTTTTGGAGTTTAAAATTATTATTGTTTTAATTAAGCATTTCACTGCGTTTGAATTATTTTATTTAGCTAGTAGTTTTAAAATCTTCTTCGTTGGATCATTTCGAAACCTAAGATGAAGTCCGGATCTCTCTTTTTTTCCCTCCTCTTTTCTTCTTTCTTCCCTTTTTCTTTCTTTTTCTTCCTCTCCCGCGTACGCTCTCTCTCTCCCAGCCCGACCCTCTCTCTCTCCTCTCCCCCCGTGCTCTCGGTTCCTCTCTTCCCTGCACCGCCGCCGGCCACCCGTGTGCCTCACCGCCGGCACCACTCGATCCCCCAGCCACCGGCGAGCAACCCCCTTCATTTTCAGGCCGCCCCTTGCCGCCATTAGCCGCCGTGGACCGTGCGAAGCCGTGGGCTTCTTTTCGTTCCACCGCCGCCGTCCGGCCACCATTGGCCACCATTTCTTCACCACTTCTTCACCGGCCCAATACCAAGCTTTTCCACCCAAACCCGGCCCCGATCCGTCGCCGGAGCCGCCCGTGCGAGCTCCACCTCCGATTTGGCCTTTCCGGCCTTCTACCGCCATTTCGGCCACCACCCACGGCCAAAGGCCACCACCATTAGCTTCACCACCTCCCATAGGCCCTACCCTACCGTTCCCAAGTCTTCGTTTGACCCCGTGTGATTTTGGGTTCACTGTGAGTTTCGGCCACAGTGTTTTTACACTGTGGAATTTCGGTTTTTGGAGCTTCCAACCCCTCCGTGATCCTCCGAAAATATTTTTATAGCGCTGTAAGTATTTCCTAAACAATCTTTTGAGATTTAAATATATTTTTGCTCTAATTATTTATACTGTGATCTGGTTGGTACCGGACTGAGTCCGAGGAGAATTCGGGGGTGGATGGATTGAGTACGGAGAAGTTGTGTATTGGTTATGTTGGGTTTTGATTGGTTGTTGGTTGTGATTATTGTGAGTTGGTACATTGCATATTGCACGCATGTTCATGTCTGTAAAATGAAAACTGGGTTTTCGTGTAATTGCATTCATGATCATGTAGTTATTTTGAAAACTGGATTTTCATGAGGAAATGGATTTGTGGGTGCGTGTGTATCACGACCCCAAGCCGAGATGGGGCATTATCTCGGTGGAGCTCCTCTGGTCACTCGGGAGCGGAATATACTGAGTGACGTCCCCTGGGTTGTCGCCGGGCGACAACGGGATCGGACGTTGGACGTGCCGACTCCGTGGCCCTTCTGCTGGCGGGGGCTAGAGGATGACCTGGCCACGAACGCACTGGGTGCGGAACTGGGCATCGCTCGTAAATTAGCCAGGACGTGCGGATGGTCCATAGGGGAGACCATGGTGCATATGAATTAATGGATAAATGGAAAATGGCTGTTTTCTGGGAAAATAGCGTGAGTTGATTTTGTGTCATTTTCTGGGAAAATGATGGATTAATGTTTTTGGGCCAAAACGTGATTTTTGGCGTGTGTTACATTTATTGCATATTGCATCCTGGGCATGCATGATTAGTTGCTTAAATATGTTTTTATTTCAGGATTGGTTAGGTTATAACTTACCTGTGGTACCATTTAATGGTACTGCAGATTTTGATTATGATGTTGCAGGTGCCGAGCCTGAGGATTTGGCTCCGCCGGAGGAGTGATCTGGGATCACTCGAGTTATGTTTCTTTTTCTGCTTTTGTATATTTTATGGGACATTTGGCTTATGTTTTAAACGCTTTGTATTCGGATATCTGTATTAAACTAAAATTCTGGTACTAGAGACTTAATTATTATTATCCGCTGCGTATTTTATTGTGCACTGTTTATTTGTCGCACACACTTGGCACTTGTACGTTGGGATGTGTGACCGTGTGTCATCATCCTGACGTCACGATTCCCAAGGTTTTTTTTGTACGTGGGAGTCGGGGCGTCACATTATAATTGTCATTTTGAGCATGAAATATTATGTTAAATGATATATTGAGTTCATGACTACTTGCCTACATGACATGTGACATTTTCTCCATTTTAGCATATTGCATATAAAAGTCATTTTCACATGAAAGCTTGCTACATATACACATGTCATGAACTATATTTTTCAAGCATAGCATGAAAATAATTTTCGTCATGAACTATATTAAAAAGCATAACAAATAATTTTCACATCTTAAAATCATAAAATAAACCCAACGAAAAGCCCAGTAAATTTTAAAACAAGAGAACCAATATTTAAATTAATTAAAATAAGCATTCAGTGAAAATACATTAAAATACGGGGTATCACATTTAATGGGAGAGTTTTTCAATTCAAAAGGGATTATACATCAATCTTTTTGTGTTGAGACTCCTCAACAAAATTCAATTATTGAGAGGAAACATCAACATCTTTTGAATGTTGCATGTGCTATAAAATTTCAATCAAATGTTCCATTAAATTTTTGGGGAGAATGTGTTTTAACAGCAACTCACATCATTAATCACATTCCATCTCGTATTCTCAACAACAAATCACCACAACAGATTCTTTATGGTGATGTTCCTTCTTACAATCATTTTAAAGTTTTTGGTTGTCTATGTTATGCTTCTACTTTAAGCAATAACAGATCCAAATCTCCTAGAGCTAGAAAATGTATATTTGTTGGTTATCCTTTTGGAACAAAAGGATACAAGTTATATGATCTAGACTCTCACAATTTTTTTGTTTCTCGAGATGTTATTTTCCATGAGCATATATTTCCTTTTCAAACTAAAGTTTATTCACAGTAGACTTGCTTACCATCTAAGTTTGTATTGCCTCATCCAGTTATAGATCATATATCACATTCTTCCAACATTCCAAATAATAATTTTTTGTCAAGTGATTCCAATACCAGTTCAGATTCTATTTCTATACCAGAATCCTTAAGTCATTCAAGTCAGAATCCACAAATTCCTTCACTACAAGATATGACCCAATTCCCTCCTCTTAGAAAATCCACCAGACAGCACAAAGCTCCTGCTTATTTGCAAAATTATCACTGCAATTTAGCATCTTCAGCAGCTTCTACCTCTACCACATCATCTCTTCGCTCAATTGATACAACTTCAGGTAACAAATACAACATTTCTGAATTTTTATCATATAAGCATTTGTCTCCTTCTCATAAAACTTTTAGCATTTCTATCTCATCTAAAAAAGAACCTGATTTTTATCATCAAGCTGTTAAGCATCCTCATTGGAGAGATGCTATGTCCATTGAGTTAGCTGCCTTAGAATCAAATAATACCTGGACTCTCACTAACCTTCCACCAGATAAAAATTCCATTGGTTGTAAGTGGGTCTATAAAACTAAGTTTAATGCTGATGGCTCGATTGAGAGATATAAGGCAAGATTAGTTGCCAAAGGTTATATTCAAAGGGAAGGGCTTGATTACCTAGAAACTTTTTCCCCCAGTTGCAAAAATGGTGATAGTGAGGTATTTTCTATCTCTGGCAGTAATTCGTAACTGGCATCTAGTGCATTTAGATGTAAACAATGCATTTCTTTATGGTGATTTAGATGAAACAGTCTATATGAAACCACCACCTGGGTATCTTAGAAAGGGGAACACTCAAGTTTGCAAATTGCAGAAATCCTTGTATGGATTGAAACAGGCTTCTAGGCAGTGGAACTCAAAGTTCACTGCAACCTTGGTTGATTTAGGATTTGTACAATCCAAATCAGATTATTAATTGTTTACTAAGCAAACAGATGATTGTTTTGTGGCCCTTTTGGTGTATGTAGATGACATACTATTGGCCAGCAGTAACATTTCTGTTGTTTAGACTATCAAAGAGTCTCTAAGTGTACACTTTAAACTAAAGGATTTAGGTCCTGTCAAGTATTTCCTAGGGATGGAAATAGCTCGATCCAAAAAGGGCATTTCCATTTGCCAAAGGAAATATGCATTGGGGCTGATTTCTGATGCTGGTTTATTGGCTTCTAGGCTAGTTAATTTCTCTATGGATTCCCATTGCAAACTTTCCAAATCTGATGGAAAATTACTTGAAGACACAATGGCCTACAAAAGACTAATAGGCAGGTTGTTGTACCTTACTCACACTAGGCCAGGCATCACTTACTCAGTTCATTACTTGAGTCAATTTTTAGAATCTCCTAGAGTTCCTCACATACAAGCTGCTCTCAGAATACTTAGATATGTAAATATGGCACTAGGCCAAGGTATTTTTTTTCCAGCATCATCTAAAGTTCACTTGAAAGCCTTTACTTATTCGGATCGGAGAAGTTGTCTTGACACAAGAAGGTCTATTTCTGGCTACTGTGTGTTTCTTGGTGACTCACTGATTTCTTGGAAATCCAAGAAGCAAACTACTGTATCAAGATCCTCTGCAGAAGCTGAGTATTGATCCATGGCCTATGCAGTTTGTGAATTAACATGGTTAAAGTCTTTGCTTAATGATTTTCATCAGTCTCATTCTCAACCATCTTTGTTATTTTGTGACAACCAAGCTGCACTCCATATTGCAACCAATCCCCTTTTTCATGAGAGAACAAAATATATTGAATTGGATTGTCACCTTATTAGAGAAAAAATTCAAGCTGGATTGCTCAGAACACTGCATGCATGGTGATGGTGAGACAACATTAATTTACCATCCCTCAATGAAACCTTGTTCTGATCTCCTGGGTGGTAGCACTGCAGCAAGATATTGTGGAGGTGCCATCACTGGTGGTGGTGCATATTGTGGAGTTCTTGGGGGTCCTTGATAATAACATGTAAAGATTACCCCCGACCAAGTTGACAAAAAATGTAAACAAATTGATTTAGAAAAAATCATTGATTTTCATCATATTCTAAGAGCTAGGCCAGGAGAATCTTTAAGACCACCAATATTAATGCAGAATTCTTCAAAACTAAAACCAAATATGTGAGATCTACTAATTAAGTGAAATGACAAACATATATATTAACTCATGCAGAAAAGCATGTATATAGCAGCATGTTGTAATCACAGAGATTTATATTTTAGAGCTTTCCGGCCCACTCAAACAAAGGAAAGTTTAACCCGTTTTTAAAATCTAGTTTTTAGTTAGTACTTCAACCCGTGATTGGACAAGAAAAATTAAAGGCTTTAATCCGAAATTTCAGGTGATATAGCAGAAAATAAAAAGAGAGACAAAAGAAGTAGGTAGGAAACTTGTTGAAAACAGGAAAGATGATCAGAAATTAGGACAGAAAAAAAAGAAAGAAAGAAAGAAAGAAGGAAAGGAAGCTGGCATACCTTGGGCAGGGTAAGCATATGGGTAATTAGGGTTGTTCATCACTGCTTTACACACACAAAGATTAATTACCTTTTACTCTGAAGCACAAAGAGATCAAAAGGGATTGGATTCATCATCTGGTGCATGCAGTACTGTTGCGCTTAATTCGGTCATATGATCATGACCAAAAGCAGAATTTATCAAAAAGCAAACTAATTCACGACACAGACTGTCTGAATATTTGTGGAAACAATTGATATATTCCAGCTAAAATATTTCATTCACATCATGTATACTGTGATCAGTGTTACGGCGCTCTTAACATTATAAAATTAAGTAACCCTTAAAATATATAAGTAAATTCTGACTACATATAGTACATGACTTCATCTCTAATTTAATTAAATTTAATTTGAACCGACTTATTAAGAAGTATTCTGACGATGAAAATTATTATAATACAATTTAAATAATTAGATTTATATCTTTAAGCTAGGCGTCTTTCCATCTCTAATGATCTAATCTTTTCAGACAAGCAATAATACTTTAATTCTATATTTTCACTTCCAAAGAAGCTTCCAATTAATCACAACTTAAATACAAAGGATAAAACTAATTTTTTTACTCTCTAGGGTTCTCTCAGGTTTCCTACGTAGAGGCGATTCTACTGCCTTAGTGCAGTTATTGTTTCCCTCCTCTTGTGATCATGGAGGAATCCATTGATGATCTTTACCAACGCCTCTCGTTGACTGAACAGGAAAATGAGGAGGTGGTGGCAGAGCCAGGGAAATTGCCAGGGTAAATGTTTGTTACTGAAGTTGTTTACTGATCGGCATTTCAACAGGGAGCTGGTTTTTTAAAGGTACGATGAGGAAAGCTTGGCGTTTGGCACGAGGGGTTAAATTTCGTGATCTTAATTCTTCGCTTCTTCTTGCTGGATTTGAAGATTATAGGGATAAGGAAAAAGTCATTCGGGAGGGCCCTTGGTGCTTCCATAAGTGACTCACTCAAAAATGAACAACATAAAGGTTATCCCAAGTGCAGGAGCGAATCGTGTAATAATTAGGAATAAATTCCTAGATAGTTTCCACAGGGAAAATGCTAAAAATAAACTCGTATAAAATGGATGAAATATTTACAATGAAAAAATAAAAATAAAAGTGATGGTATAACAATGGATGGAGAAATGCAATGAAAAAAAAAATTTACTGGTCGTGAACCAGATTCATGTTTCTTGGATTTGAGTGTTTGAGATGCAAGACAGTAATTGAAATTGCTGGAAAATTAAATGACTGAAATTTAAAAGAGCAAGAAAATTAAATGACATAAATTTAAATTACAGAAAATAAAGGTGCGGGAAAAATAAATGACAGTAATTTAAAGTGCAGGAAATTAAATGACATAAATCTAAATGAAAGGGAATTAAAAGTACAGGAAATTAAATGACATAAATTTAAATGAGCGGGAATTAAAAGTGTAATGAATAATTCATCATAGATTTTCAACTGAAATAAAACAAAAATAAAACTAAAAATGGAGATTACATGTGAAGGAGGAAAGCTCAGTAACAACAGTAGATCCATTAAGCTCTCAACTGCGTTACCGGACTTCCTCTCTTCACCCGAGTTTTATTCAAAAACTGAAAAATAAAAACAAATTAACGAAAGTCTGTCTACTCTACTCTACTCTACTCTACTCCTACTCCTAAAATCTACCCCCTTTCTCCGTCCGTTTACAAGCTCTTATGTAGGCATCAAAAACCTTTGCATACGTCTGTGCTTAGCTGCCCATGTCCCCCACTCATTTTTCATGCCGAAAGCTTCCCCAGCTGTATTCGGCACTGTATTCCGCATGACATTCTTTTCTTCCGTGAGGTCTCCATGTCTTTTATTTCTTTTTCAGCTGCGTCTTGTCGTTTGCGTTGCTGACGTTTAATTCTTCCTGCTTTCCAGGTTTTCTCCCGCATGTGTTCCTTCTTTCGGCGTGATTCAATTTTTTGTTTTCTCGATATTAATTCCGAAAGCTCTATTGTCTTCACGTGTTGTCCACCGAAAGCAAACGAAAATGCAGCATGCGCAACAAGTTTTTATTCTTTTCGGCTTCCTCTTCATTTGTTTTTCTGTGTATCTCCCAGCATGAATCAGTTGAAATGAAATGTCAAGCCACTGCTGCCTTATTTCTTTTATTTTACTTGTCTTTCGACGCTGGCACGCTACAACCGATTGGAGAACTCTGAGAGAGAGATGAAGCCGAGAGGTAGATGAACGGCTGAGATGGAAGTTGTCCCTACGGCAGCGTCGTTCTCACTTCTCGTGGCACTGCTGTGCACGGCGCTGCTAGCTGGGCAGTGAGAGTGGTGAACGCAAGGTCTTCTCAAGAAATGCACAAAATGATGACCAATCATCACCATGGTTCGTGCACTGCAGCCTCAACACAGAAGACAAAACCCCCATGCCTGCTGTCTGAGATCACCTAGTGCACAGCAGAGTAGCATACTCCTTATAGTACAGCAGAGCAGCCACTACCACACTACTACTGCACAGCACAACATAGCAGAATTAGTTAGCACCTTTTTGTCTTTTATACTTTTGTATATGCACATAACCCACGACCTCTGGGGTTGGTTATTCTTTACTGATGCACTATTGCACTACTGCAGCTTTATTTCAGAGGGATGTATATATATTGATACTCCTTCTTTGTAATAAATTAATTCATATTTTCAGTGAATGAAAACTACTTCAGTTTTCTCCCTTCTCTATCATTTTTCTTCAATTCCTAACAGGGCTCACGGTAGCAGGAGGAGACCGTGCTGTGGAGGATCTGAAACGGTGCTCTGTTTTACGGAGGAAAAACAGAGGTGCATGTTTTGGGCGGAGCTGGAATTGGTGGCAGTTTCACGGAAGCACAGTCGTGGCGGTTTCTTTCTGACCGTGGCTATGGAGGTGCTGAGTTAACACACGGTGGCAGTGGATGGTGGTGTTTGGAGCAGTGCCTGAAGATGCTGCCGTGTGTGGAGGTTACGTGAAGGTTTGCCTGTGCATGCTCCGAACGCATGCATGGAGGCTGGCGGAGGTGGTGCATTGTTGCGGTGCAGCGTGGTTCACTGTGTATGTAGGTTCAGTGGCAGCGGCTGCTCGGAGGTGGAGGTGCACGGTGGCTTCGGATGGTGGCGCTGCTAGACGTGCGCCGTGGAGGCCAGTTGCTGTAAAACAAAAAGAAGATAAATAATACAAACAAAAAAATAAAGCTAGTCAAATAAAAGAAAAGAAAAAAAAAATTAATTAAAGAAAAAAATAAAATTAGAAAAAAATGAAAACTAAAATATTAAAAGTGTGTTGTGCATGGAGGAAATATTACACAATTAAATCATAAGTATTAAAATCAAGCATAAATTATGCTACTTAATTAATTTAAATCACAACTTGAATATATGTCTTTTAACCATTTTTCCATCTAAAACCAATGATAAAATAATTAAAAATATTTTGGTTTTAAATGCGTAGAAAATGCAATAATGCAGCTCAATCAATAAGCATCTGGTCCTTATGGAGGAGGTTGATGGTCGTAAGCTGGTCCAACAGATACAACCATCGTCAGCCAGTTTCTGGGTTCGTCTTCATGACTTACCTTTGATGGCATGGACTGCTTATGTAGGTCGGTTACTGGGAGAGAAGGTTGGGACAGTTGAAGCAGTTGATGTTGATGATGGTGAAATTGCCTGGGGCAAGTTTTTGTAGGTTCGGGTTAAGTTGCAGGTTGCTAAGCCGTTGCTTAGGGGCTCCAAGTTCTCTATCGGGAATGGGGAGTCCATCTGGGTCCGTTTCTCCTACGAGAGGCTCCCAAATTTTTGCTATTGGTGTGGTCAGTTGGGGCATAGTGATAAGGAGTGTTCCAGTGTTTAGCATTTTGTTGATTTTGCGAACTGGCCAGCTTTCCCATATGGTATGTGGCTTCGTGCTGGGGGGGTATGGAGATATGTGTTTAGTAGGCAAATCGAGAGATAAAGTCCCTGTCACACATGTCCCTGTTGCTTTAGGGGGATTGCCGGCATCGGTGGAAGTGCAGGCGGCAACAAGTGTTGAGGCCGGTCAAACATCTACTCGAATTGTAATGGCAGAGGCGGATACGCCGGATTTGGAGGCAGGCAGTTTCACTAAAGGCAAGGAGACTATGGTTGCTAATTTTCAGGGTGTGCAACTCACTGAGGGCGTGAGATCGGGGACG
Source organism: Pterocarya stenoptera (assembly GCA_003123785.1). NCBI lineage: Eukaryota > Viridiplantae > Streptophyta > Magnoliopsida > Fagales > Juglandaceae > Pterocarya > Pterocarya stenoptera. The sequence continues at coordinate 144,631 of QEOT01007999.1, forward strand.
GTTGATAACGGTCAAGAGTTACAAACGGAGTAGATAAGTTCCAGTCTTTTGGGCCACAATTTGATAGTTGATGGGCCTGATGGGCTTCTGGAACCAGATGGGGTACCTAAGAGGGGAGCTCAGCCTGGGCCAACAACAATAAGGCCCGATGGGATTACAAGTCGACGATGGAAGTGGATGTCGGTTTTACACAAAACGACAACATTTTTCCCATCAACTGACCAGAGTTCTTTGCTTCAAAAACAGAGCGAGTTAAAGAAGAGAAAGGGGGTGAATCTTGGAGGGGTTTCGTTCGGACCTACTGTCAAACGTCTCCAGATTTCGAAAGAACAGAAGGATGCAACTTCAAAGAATGATTTCGATGAATCGGCAGTGGCTAGGATCCAGCACCGCCAGCAGCCATGCGGGTATTAAGCTAGAATGCCCGTGGGCTTGGGAACCCACAAGGCATTCAGACCCTCTGTGATTTAGTCAAGAGGGAAGGGCCTGATGTCTTGTTCTTGCAAGATACTCGCTTATCTACTTGAGAGTTTGATTCCTGTAAGTATAAGTTAGGTTTTACAAATTGTTTGGCTGTTAGTTCAATTGGTAGGAAAGGTGGAATTGCTTTGTTATGGCATTGTGATGTTGATTTGTCAATCATCAATTACTCTTCTAATCATATTGATGATGTTATTACGGATGGTAATTTGTCTATTGGGAAATGGTTTTTAATTTCTGTGTATGGGTTTCTTGAAACACATCTGAAACATCGTACATGGAGTTTGCTTAGATCACTTAGCCGGAGGCAGGGTGAGGCATGGATGGTGATGGGAGATTTTAATGAGTTCCTTTTTCAACATGAGAAAAGAGGGGGATTGTCTAGGCTTGAGAGACAATTGTCTGATTTTCGAGATTTTATTGACGAATGTGACTTGAGAGATATGGGGTACTCGGGCTATAAGTACACTTGGTGTAATAGGAGAGAGGGTAGCCAGTGCATTAGTGAAAGACTGGATCGCTTTTTAGCAAATTCTAGCTAGTGGACCTGTTTTCGTAATTTTAAAGTCCATCATGGGGTTGTCTCTTACTCCGATCATTCACCAATTTGGGTAAATTTGGAAGAGGAAGCTGAGCTTCCTAGAGTTAAAAAGTCTTTTCATTTTGAAGCAATGTGGGTAGGGGAACAAACCTGCGAAAGTATTATTAAGGGAGTTTGGGATAGATGTTCTCACCATTCTAACATGGCTGAGGTTGAGACCTTAATTCAGGATTGTGGTAAACAATTGGGGCATTGGAATAGGCATGGCTTTGGACATGACCAAAGAAGGCTTAATGATGCTCAAACCCGTTTGAGGAATTTGCATGAGGGGGATCCTGCAGGGGTCAGTAGAGCAGATTTGAATACGGCAAGAGAAGACATTCAGGTTTGGTTGGAAAGAAATGAAGTTATGTGGCGTCAACGATCCAAGGCGTTGTGGCTTAAAGAGGGGGACAATAATACAAGGTATTTTCACATGAAAGCTTCTCAAAGGTGGAAGAAGAACAAGACTGTGAAGATTCAGGATGACTATGATCAATGGCAGGAAGGGCTTGAGAGGGACAGGGTGATCCTGAATTATTTTCATACTCTCTTCACAAGTTCTAATCCCAACGGTTCCTTGGAATTTTTAGAATCTTTATCTGGCAAAGTTTCAACTCAGATGAATATGGAGTTAATTAAAGAATTTTAGGCTGAAGAGGTGAAGGAAGCACTACAGCAGATGCACCCATCAAAGGCACCGGGTCCAGATGAAATGTCTCCAGTCTTTTTTCAGAAATATTGGAGAACAAGAGAGTACAAGATTTGTTGGCCCAATATGAATTTGAATCTGGTAAGAAAATTAATAAGGAAAAGACTGCGATGGTGTTTAGTGGTAATGTGAGTGTTGATACAAAGGCTGAGATTAAACATTTGTGGCATAATGGTGAGATTCAGCAATATGAGAAATATCTTGGTCTCCCACTTGTTATTGGGAGATCTAAGAACCGAGCTTTTCAGTCTTTAAAACAAAGGGTGTGGCAAAAATTGCAATCTTGGAAGGAAAAATTATTGTCACTAGGGGGGAAGGAAATCTTGTTAAAAGCTGTAGCTCTCTCGATCCCTACTTACACTATGAGCTGTTTTCTACTCCCTTTATGCTTATGCAAGGAGTTGGAAAGTATGATGGCACGATTTTGGTGGGGTCAAAAGGGTGACGAAAGGAAGATACATTGGGTTAGTTGGCAGAAGATGTGCCAAAGGAAGTCTCTTGGGGGAATGGGTTTTAAGGATCTTAGAAGTTTTAATCTTGCCATACTAGCAAAACAAGGGTGGAGGCTGTCTCAGGATGAAAATACCTTAATGCATAAATTGTTCAAGGCCAAATATTTTCCCAATACTAATTTTATGCAAGCGGGTTTGGGTGGAAACCCTTCCTATACTTAGAGGGGTATTTGGGAGGCTCGGAAATGGTTATTGGCTAGGTGTAAGTGGCGGATTGGAAATGGAAGGTCAATCAATATTTGGCAAGATCAATGGATACCAGGTCACATTTCTTTACTGGCAGAAGGGGCTGGGATAAGTGCAGATTCGAGGAATAATACTGTAGATTCCCTCTTTGTGACTAATGAGAAGATGTGGGATATTGACAAGCTTAGATCTCTCTTCAATCCAAACATAGTGGCTGACATTCTTAAGGTGTTTTTGTGCCCAACTAAAATGGAAGATAGAATGGTTTGGCCTCATGAGAGGAATGACCATTTTAGCATTCGAAGTTGTTATAGATACATTGTTGATCAGCTTGGTACCCGGTATGCAGAGACTTCCAATGTGCAGACCCAACACAACCTTTGGAGACACTTGTGGAAGATGAAAGTCCCCAATAAGGTTAAGAATTTTGCTTGGCGCTCCTGTAAAGAAGGTTTACCAACCGGACATCAGCTAGTAAAGAAGCATGTTTTAGCAGATGACACTTGCAGTCTATGTCATAATGACCTTGAAACTCTTACACATGCTGTGATTCATTGTAATGCATTACATAAAATGTGGGAATTGTATTTACCTATTGTTTCTATTGCAAATAGTGTGTCGGTTATGGATGTAGCATTATAGTTTTGTGACAGGAAACTTTATGCCAACTGCGGATTTTCTTTATGCTGATGTGGAGCTTCTGGTTTCGAAGAAACAACTATGTGCATGAGAAAACAATGCTCTTTCCAAAGTAGGTGGCTGATAATGCAATGACTACGCTGCATAGTTTTGACAAGGTGAAACAGCAAACTCGACAGCAACTTAAACACCATTTCAGATGGCAACACCCACCTGTAGATTGGTTGAAATTAAATTTAGATGGTGCTGTTTTTGCTGAGTTGGGGAAAGCTGGTATTGGAGCTGTCCTACGAGATTCGTCAGGTGCTATAATTATGGCTGCAAGTCAAGCTGAATGTGAAGTTGTTGAAACATAAGCTATTGAATTGCTAGCCATTTTTCGAGGTATGCAATTATGTACTACAATGGAAATTTCAAAGCTTGTGGTGGAAAGTGATAGTTTACTTATTGTTGAAGCCTTACAAGGTGATAGTATGAGAAATTCTATGCTTGGCATGCTGTATCATGAAATTAAGAAGTTGTCATCCTGTTTTGGTACTTGTAGCTTTTCACATGTATACCGGGAGGGTAATATGGTAGCTCATAAGTTGGCTAGGAATGCTTTCATGGTTGAAAGTATTAGTTTGTGGTGGGATTGTATTCCAGACTGTATTTCTTAAGCCTTATGGTTTGATAATTGTCTGTAATCGTTTTCCGTTGATTAATGAAATTATCATTTCTATTAAAAAAAAAAATAATCACAACTCAATATTAATAAAAATAAATAAGAGCCAAATTAAAACATTACAACTCAATATTAATAAAATAAAATAATTAAAGTCCAACAATATTAAAGCAAAGAGCAATTTAAATGCAAACAATAATTAATATCAAGAAATCACATCAAAATAAATTTCTCAACTTAAAAATAAAAAATTAACCCAATGATAAACACGAAAAATTAAATCAAGAGAACCAAAATTTAAATTAAATAAAATAATCATTGAATTAAAAATACACTAAAATACGAGATATCACATTTCGTTTCCTGCATATCATTGCATGCATATCATGTTTATAATTAATTATGCAAATGTTATATATGTGCAAGTTGGTTGTTTAGCTTACTAAGATTTTAAGTAAATCTTATCCCTTGTGGACCCACTATTATTCCACTCAAAATGATAGAAATTGTATCAGAACTCAACGAGGACGGACCATATGGACCAGTGGATCCAATTGATTGAGGAGGAGCTGAAGCTCGACAAAAGACTAGATCTCATTATGATGTTTAAAACTCTAACCCTTCGTGCATTAGAACACATGAAGCAGTTGATTTAGCTATGGAGACTTCTTATTTTAATTATTTGTACTAAGATTGTGCTTCTGATGCCCCGACTCCCACGTACGGAAACACGAGAATCGTGACGTCGGGATGATGATAGTACGGGTCATGCATCCCAACGATAAGTGCTCAAGTGTGTGCAACATGTAACAAAAGCACCACAAAAGTCGCAGCGGCTAATTAAAAGTAGTCAGCTATGTACTAGAATTGTTTAATACAAATATCTAAAATAAATAGCCATTAAAAAGTTATACAGTTATCCATTATAAATATTTTACAAACCACATACATACACGAGTGGGAAACATATCCATAATCCCAAATGACCACATGTCACTCCTTCGGTGGAGTCGATCCTTCAGGCTCCACATCCTCATCTGCATTAAAATCTACTGTACCATAAAACTGTACCGCAGATAAGTAATAATCCAAACAACCGACGAGGTAAAAATGCATTAGTGCTACCAACAAAATGCATACATATGATGAAATATGCATTAGACCCAAAATATCATTTTTTCCAAAAATGAATATTTTCCAACACATGCCAAAATCCCATATTGGCCAAAAAATAATAATCCGTCATTTTTTCAAAAAATGACCCACACAAAATCCTTTTATCCAACACGCTATTTTCCTAGAAAATAGCCCAAATATCCATTTATCAATAACCCTCCATTTTTCCAAAAAATGGGTAATTATCCAATTTTACCGTATGCACCATGATCTGCCCTAGGGACCATCCACACACCCTGGCTCCCTTTGTAACACCCTGTATTTTGGTGTATTTTAATTAAAGGATTATTTTAATTAATTTTAAATTTGGTTCTTTTGTTTTAAAAATTATGAGAGTTTTGATATATTATTTTATAATATTTTTTAAGTTGTGAAAATTATTTTGATATGCTTTCCTATTATTAATTACTGTTTTTGCATTGGAATTGATTTTTAATTTAAATTAGTTTGTTTATAGGTTTTAAAATTATTATTATTTTATTTAAGCTTCTCACTACGTTTGAATTATTTTATTTTATTTATTGTTTTGAAATTCTTTTCGTTAGATCATTTTTATGACCCAAGTTGTGAGGATTGGACCTCATTTCTTTTCCTCATCTTTTTCTTTTTCCTCTTTTCTTTTTCCCTCTATTTGCTTTCCTTTTTCCTCTTCTTTTCTCCTGCTTTTTCTTTCTTCCCCACACGACTAGTCCCTCCCCTCTCTCCCCGTGCGTTTTCTTCACCCCCTCCTTGCGCCGTCGTGCTCCGTCCGTGTCAGCCACCACACAGCCCAACTTCTTCCCCTCCGGCCGGCAACCTCGCCTCCCTGTTTCCAGCCCTTCTCGCATCGCTGTTAACCCCCACGCACACCTCAAAGCTGCGGCACCTCTTGTGCTCGCCCGCCTCCGTCGCACAGCCATTGGCCACCATTTCTTCACCATTTCTTTCTCGACCTCCCAACTACCTAATGGACCCATCCCTAGCTCCAATCCGCCACTGGTGAAGCCGCACCACCTACATTTTCGATTTGACCATTTTGGCCTTAAACCGCCACTCACGGCCAACCACCACTTCCATTAGCTTCACGGACATCTCTAGGCTCTACCCTTGTAATCTCAAGTCTTCGTTCGTCCCCGTTCAAAAGTGAGTTTTTGAGACCTATGGCCTCAGTGCATTTTGCACTACCCAGTTGCTGTTTTGCAGCTTCTAGCTCATTTGTGATCCTTCGAAAATTATAATATAGCATTGTGAGTATTTTCCCAACTATCTTTTTGGGATTTAAATGTATTTTTGTACCAACTCATTTTACTGTGTTTTGGTTGGCTGTTCCAGACTGAGTCCGAGAAGTAAGAGAGTCAGTCGGATTGGAGGATGGAGTTGTTTGTGTGTTTGGTTATATGGGAATTGGTTGGTTGTGGATAAGGATGTTGTGTCTAGTACATTGCATGTGCACACATGTTCATGTTTGTAAAATGAAAACTGGATTTTCATGTAATTGCATTCATGTTCATGTGTATATTTGAAAACTGGATTTTCATGTGTGGAAATGATTTTTGGGTGCATGTGTATCACGACCCTAAGCCAAGATGGGGCATTATCTCAATGGAGCTCCTCTGGTCACTTGGGAGCGAAATATATTGAGTGACGTCCCATAGGTTGTCGCCAGGCGACAACGGGATTGGATGGGATGGTAAAGCTCTCGTGCCGACTCCGTGGCCCCTCTGCTGGCGGGGGCTAGAGGATGTTTGGCCACGAACGCACTGGGTGCGGAACTAGGCATCGCTCGTTATGAAGCCAGGGTGTGCGGATGGTCCCTAGGGGAGATCATGGTGCATACAGATAAAATGGATAATAGGCTATTTTCTGAGAAAATGGCGTGTGTTGGATAAAGGATTTTGTGTGAGTCGTTTTCTGGGAAAATGATGGATTAATGTTTTGGGCCATTTTAAGGAAAAATGGTGGAAAATATTTTGATGGAAATGTTTTGGGCCAAATGGGATTTGGCGTGTGTTGGAAAATATTCATTTTCGGGAAAAATGATATTTTTGGATTTAATGCATATTACATCATATGCATGCATGGTTGGTCGCATTAATGTGTTTTTATCTCGGGGTTGTTTGGATTATAACTTACCTGCGGTACCATTTATGATATCGCAGATTTTGATATTGATGATGCAGATGCTGAGCCTGAGGATTTGGCTCCGTCGGAGGAGTGATCTGGGATCACTTGTATTTGTATTTTCAGCTCTTATATTATTTTTGGGACATTGGTATTGTTTTTAAACGCTTTTGTTTTGGATATTTGTATTAAACAATTCTGGTATTTAGTTGGCTACTTTTATTTAACCGTTGCTACTTTTTGGTGCTCTTGTTGCACGTTGCACACACTTGAGCACTTATAGTTGAGATGCGTGACCTGTGTTGTCATCATTCCGACGTCACGAATGTCAGGTTGCCGTACGTGGAAGTCGGGACGTCACACCACGGGTAACGACCATGTGAGTAACTTCGTAACGAGCGATGTCCAATTCCGCATCCAACACGTTCGTGGCCAAACATCTTTTAGCCTCCGCTGGCAAGAGGGGCTATGGAGTCGGCAAGAGAGCTTTACCATCCCGTCCGATCTCGTTGTCGCCAAGCAACAATCCAATGGACGTCATTTAGTATACTCCGCTCCCGAGTGACTAGAGGACGGCTAATTGCAATTTGTCATGTAATGAATACTATAAAAATCATTGGTAGATTTTATAAAAATCAATGAATACGATGAATGGGAGATTTTGTAAAACGGTTTGGGTCTTTATTTTCTTTATCATGCACACGCAATCACACAACCACCCCAAACATCAGTGTCTCATAGGCTAATTACAATTATTTTAATTCAAATGCTTTATTAAATGCATGGAAAAAAAACATTTCCCAACGACTGAAGTAAAGGTACTATCTATTAGCGATGCAAACATTAATTAATGCTCCTCACAAACTGAGGTATTAGCCGCACCATGATTTATTTTTGGGGAGTGTAGATAGTATTAGAGCTGATACAAACATACTTCATGTACGTAAAGGAATGGGATTAATAAGTAATGATGATACATTATCCCTAGTCTCGCGGTCTTGTGTACCATACCCATCCCCGTACTGGTATATGCACTGGGCCGTCCTTGCCACGTTCATTGCATATTCCATAAACGCTTGTGAGAATGAAGAACTAGTAGCTCGTTCTTTGTTCATCTTCTTCCATGCTTCGCTAATCAAATATCTTATGTGCTCACGAGCTTCCTTTTCACTTGCACCAGTTTCGTTCATATAACATTGGATTGATTTAGGAATATCACCTTTCTTCAACTCAACCTGAGTTTCAAAGCATGCATGTGTACGAAAATATTAGTTTCTAAACAAATTAGAGAGAAGTAATTGAAACAATTTCTTATAAAACCCTAAAGAATATGTAATTTTGCATACTGAGGATGTTCCAAGATCATTTGCAAGTCGGAAAATCATTGAGGACCAATAGATTATATTAGTCATGTTATCTTCCATAGAAGCCAAGGATTCCTTTGTCATTGGAAATGTGGTAAAACAATACGCATGTGCAAGAGTAACCGGTCCCGATATTGAGATCCATGCATTTTGATTGTATTCTTGAAATGTAGGTGTATATCCCATGTAGTACCACTTTGCCTCCACCAAGTAAGATCTACATTGATCTATCCACTGAAACATTTAGAGTAAAACATTAATGAACTCGAAGAAGTACTATACATTCGTATACTTAACAAACAAACAAAATAAGGGATATATAATAATTATCATGAATTTTGAAGTTGATGTCTGGCCTACATCTCTCTTTAATTCTTAAAAGAGATCATACTCTTCTCCGTAACTTCTCCGTCATCTTTAAGCCCATACGTACCAATACTCCATGATCCATCCTCCCTCACTCTAGAAGTTCTAGAAGCACTATAAGAAAAATGATTTTTTGCGACCAGTTATTTCCAGCAAAATGATTATTTCCAGTTAAAATAAGTCTATTTTCATCACAAATAATCATTTTCATCGCAAAGGCCAATAGTCACAAATATCCATTTTTCTTATAGTGAAGAAAGCGTCTTCATAGGGGTTTCTCCTCTTCCATTTCGTCTTACTAGATCTTATCTTATTCCTCCTCTCAACGTGTCCATATATAGGATAGCTAGGTGAACTTCTTTTTTCTTTCTCTCCATCTTCCTTACCGACAATCCTTTCTCTCTTGCTTTTTTGGTTCTCCTATTTGTCCCCACCACTTCTGATCTCCCGTACTATACCCTCACTGTAGCTGCCTACAACTTACACTGATACCAACACCACCCATATCAATGACCAGATCATAATTTGTTACTTACCTAACTCAATAGACCCCAAGAAAGATTCTACAACCCTGCATGATGCTCTTCAAATCTGAATCCATACTCTTTATATTTGGAGCTTGCAGATTTTGTGGTTATGGCCTTCTTCTTCACTTTTTGGCTGTCATTTACTATATTTGTTGACTGTCCTTAGGTGTTGATTAGAGTTCTGATCATCTCCTCATTTTATACCTTTCTCAATATTATAATATGTACTTGTATATAAAAAAGAATTTGAGGTCATACCGCTTTTCGAAGGTGCTGAATGACATTGAATTCTTGTTCCTTGAGGATGTCAAAAGCCATTTCGTTAACGAAATTATTGAGTGTAAGGAAAGAGATCTGCATATAATATGGGAGCTGATCGATTGCATTGACATCCCATCTATAATCACAAGCAGTATACTTTAGTATCCATAAAAATAGTCCTCTACGGAACATTAAGTCTAGAGATTTAAAGCTCATGATTAATATATGAGTAATGCTACTTATCATTTTTTTGTCGTCATCTTTCCACTATCTCATTCTATAGTAATAAATGATTGAAGACTGTTTATTATGTTTCACTTGTGTACCAATCATTTGATGACACATCAAGAGATGTAGAGAGGATGACAATGAAAATTATTATGAAATATAATTTTTCTTAATATTAACGAACCTCTCAATAATATCCGTGAAGAGCTCAAGTTCATCCAAAGATCCATATACATCATAGATATCATCTATTGTTGTTATCAGGCAATTGAGCCTTGTTATCATTCTCCTACCAAATCCGAAGTGAGGCTGAAATGATTGGCCAACTGTCAATAAGAAATTGACCATCAACCTATCCCTTGCAAAGCCCAACTTTTCTCCAAAGCCAGTGCTCTTCCACCACCTTGATATATATATAAACCAAAGAAGAGAATATCAGTTCTAGAAAAATAGTAGCAATGTGTTTTATTACCTTTCAAATAAACATGGGTACTTTTACCTCGACTCTCGTTTTAGATCTTGTTGATGGACTGCTTGTACCATGTTGAAATCCAATTCTGCAAGTTCTAACAAGACAGGGTTCATGCCTACTTCCCTCCTATATATATCAATGAACCACCTTGCTTCCAACCTTAGCATCCTCCAATGCAATGGAAGCTCTAGGGCATGGCCCACAAAAGTAGAAAGATTTTGATTTTTTTTTTGCTCCACATACTCCTCGAGTTGTCTTGTCGCAAACGCTCTTGCTTCATCCAAGATAGTTTCGCCTTCTATAGAAAGGAATGAGGCTTCAAATAAGTACAGCAATCCCTTAGGATCATCACAAAGGCTTGCCTTGAATTTCCCCTTTTCATTCATGAAAATATTGAAAATTTCTGCAATAGACAAAATTCACAGCTTATTTTTAATAATAATCTATAAATGATGGGTTAACTGAGCTTCCTATTATTTATTTTTATCAAAGCATGAATAGAATTTGCATGGTTGTTTACCTTGAGGCACACTATATCCATGCTGTCTTAGTAGCCTAAATTCAAGAGAAGTGGCGTATAAATTCTCCTTCTTGCAAATATCGCCAGCTCGATGAATTGTGTTGTATATAGCTTCCAATGTCCTCTTTACTTCATCCTCAAAGTGATACGATAATCCAAGTTTTTGTAATACATCGATCAGCTCAAGTTTCTCTAATGGATCTACCACCTTGTGAAACATTCCCTTAACTTCTGCCTTCAACTGATCAGCTCGTCTAGTGTATGACTCCCCCTTGAAATTCAAAATTTTCATTACTGAGAATTTAATTAATTAATTAAATAAGAATAATGATATTAATATAGTCAATTATTTTACAATATGTTGATCTACAACCAGAAAATGTGACATTAATGCCTGCATGTCTAGCTCATAGAATATTTCATATTCTTCTATATTTTAAAATATAGTTGTAATTAAAAAGAATTGTATATGTAACACTACTCATAAAAATAGAAAACAATAACATTATTGAAACTAATAACATATATATATATAAACCATTAATAATTAGATGTAGTACCACATATTCGCTAGTCAAGGACAAGATGTAGTCCTCCTTCCACAAGGCAGGTTGATAATTAGCAGCTCGGCGAGTAGTAACGGGACTATCAGAGATTTCATTAACAGTACTGGGCATGCACCGGAGAGCTGCACGAGAATTAACGGTGACACTACTTGTGGATGCATTTTTGGTTGTTTTATGAGAGATCATGGGAGTTTTAAACGGGAAATATTGTCTAGCGAAATTGCTAACAGGGTGCGAGCTAAGAGTGTGAAGAGCCATTGAGAAAGGCCTTTAATTAGTAGCAGTTGTACTTCACAGTATTTATGGTTTTGGAAGGGACTGAACGGATGACTCGGGAGCATATAACTTCACATTCATGGCTTTATATATATAGCATTTGCTGAATATTCTATATTAATCATGTTTCCAGCTGTTAATTAAATGTGTTTACGAATCCGTACGTACCGTTGGACACAAGAATTTGTCTAAATAAAAAAGCTAGATTAGGCTAATTAGGCTATCACATAAACGTGTTCCATTAGGCTATTCAAACGTGTTCCGTCGGGATTGCACGTTAATTAATGTTGTGTGTGGGTAGTGATGAATCTATTATTATCTATTATTTTATTATGATTTTTATAAATTTTTTTTTATTACTTTTTTTCTACTTTTTATTACTACATAATATTTTCTAAATATTTATTCATCACATTTTCATTACTATTCACATATCATTTCACTATCCAGATCCAAACGTACCCTAAGCCTCAGTTTAGATTGTAAACTCATTTCAACTCATTATTATAATTTTTTCAAATTTCTACTTAAAATATAATAAATAATTCAATTTTTTCAAATCTCAAAACAATAAGAATATTAAAAAATAATATTATAACAATATTATTTTCAATTCATCTTATTTCATCTCATATAATCTAAAATAATATTTTATTAATTTGTTGGAGACATGAGTACTAGACATTGTCGATCCACTACTTATTAAAAGTCATGTTGTCATTTCACTCTTATCTTTGATAAGCTTTTGATTTGTCACCACAATAATGTGCTAGGAGTACCCGTTCTACTCTGTTAATTATAGTATGAATAATGCTACTTCTCCCGATGGTCTCGATATGTTTCTATTAAAACATAATTTTTTTAATAATTAAAAAAATGCTTTTTAATAATGTTGTGAATTAATCTTTTTTAAAAATGCTTAAGAATATAAAAAAATAGATATGCAAAATTCTCCCAAGATGGCCAAATGCCTTTATTTATTTTTCATAATTTTTTTTATATCCTTAAAAATATATAAAAAAAATTTACAACATCATTAAAAATTAAATAATAATTATTAAGTAAAAATTAAAAAATAGATCGATAGACATTCTCGGACCTAGTCACAATATTCTATATGAAAAAGATTTATTTTTTTTTGGATGGTAAATACCTTCAAAACGACTGATACAGCAATAATTTCAATCATACAACGCAAGTTTAAAAGATGATGAATTATTGCATTATTGGTCTTTTGCATTTTTTAAGTATACTCAAAATGATATACACGTGATTTATACATGAGCACGTGCATGCAAAACATGCCATGAAGTTACACTAAGAGCACTCACAATGGTTTCTTTATCTTATCCTTTAAAATACATCCTCAAAACTCACATTTTCTATTTTACATACTAACTTTTACAATACTTCATATATCAGCTTATCTATTTTTTCTTAATATCATTTAAATATTATACTTTTTAATATTTTTTATTCATTTCAAATATTTTCTCTAACTAAAAATAATATCCTTACTTGCAATATCTCCCCATATATAGTGTGATAATTATGTTTTATTTTAATTTAACACAAATTTATAAACTAAACCAAAATTTAAATTTATTAAAATTGATAGATAAGACATTTCATCTACCCAAGAAAAAAAATGCTCGAAAGTCTGAATATTAGACCAGTCTTAGAAAAAAACACTCGAAAAGGGAGAAGTTTGAGCTTAGGATTATATCTCAGGAATTAGATGCTTAAGCTGTTTATTTTTTTGGCACTTTGCAATCATTGCCTCCCTTTGGATTGAAGAGCAGAACCACTCTCGAGAGAAAGTGAAGACACGCGGAATATATTGCGGCTGAAATCAAATAATCTCCCCTTGGGGAATAAAGAAGAATAAAGCATAGAGGGAGAAAAAATGAATAAAAAATTATACATTTGTCTACAGTATCCAACTAAATGTAGAGGAGATAAAGTAGCAAACTCAATAATAGCGTTCAAATACATAATCCATTGGAGGTGTAAATACCTTCAGAACGACCGATACAGCAATAATTTCAATCATACAATGCAACTTCAAAAGATGATGAATTATTGCATTATTGGTCTTTAGTCTTTTTTTAAGTATACTCAAAATGATATACACGTGATTTATTCACGAGCACGTGCATGCAAAACATGACATGAAGTTAGACTAAGAACACTCACAATGGCTTTTTTATCTTATCCTTTAAAATACATTATCAAAACCCACTTTTTCTATTTTACATACTAACTTTTACAATACCTCATACATCAGCTTATCTATTTTTTCTTTATATCATTTAAATATTATACTTTTTAATATTTTTTATTCATTTCAAATATTTCCTCCAACTACTAATAATATCCTTATTCGCAATATCTCCACATATATAATGTGATAATAATGTTTTATTTTAATTTAACTCAAATTTCTAAACTAATCCAAAATTTAGATTTATTAAAATTGAAAGATAAGACATTTCATCTACCCAAGAAAAAAAATGCTTGAAAGTCCGAAATCTACCCAAAATATCAGACCAGTCCTAGAAAAAAACACTCGAAAAAAGGGAGAAGTTTGAGCTTAGGATAATATCTCAGGAATTAGGTGCTTAAGCTGTGTTATTTTTTGGCACTTTGCAATCATTGCCTCCCTTTGGGTTGAAGAGCAGAACCACTCTTGAGAGAAAGTGAAGACATGCGAAATATATTGGGGCTAAAATGAAATAATCTCCCCTTGGGGAATAAAAAAGTAGAAAGCATAGAGGGAGAAAAAATGAATAAAAAATTATACATTTCTCTACAGTGTCCAACTAAATGTAGAGGAGATAAAGTAGCAAACTCAATAATAGTGTTAAATATATAATCCATTGGAGGTGTAAATACCTTCAGAACGACCGATACAGTAATAATTTCAATCATACAATGCAACTTCAAAAGATGATGAATTATTGCATTATTGGTCTTTTGTCTTTTTTTAAGTATACTCAAAATGATATACACGTGATTTATTCATGAGCACGTGCATGCAGAACATGACATGAAGTTAGACTAAGAACACTCACAATGGCCTTTTTATCTTATCCTTTAAAATACATCATCAAAACCTACTTTTTCAATTTTACATGCTAAATTTTTCAATACGTCATACATTAGCTTATGTATTTTTGTTTTATATCATTTAAATATTATACTTTTTAAAATTTTTTATTCATTTTAAATATTTTCTCCAACTACTAATAATATCCTTATTCGCAATATCTCCACATATATAATGTGATAATAATGTTTTATTTTAATTTAACTCAAATTTATAAACTAAACCAAAATTTAGATTTATTAAAATTGAAAGATAAGACATTTCATCTACCCAAGAAAAAAAATGCTCGAAAGTCTGAAATCTACCCAAAATATCAGACCAGTCCTAGAAAAAAACACTCGAAAAGGGAGAAGTTTCAGCTTAGGATTATATCTCAGGAATTAGATGCTTAAGCTGTGTTATTTTTTGGCACTTTGCAATCATTGCCTCCCTTTGGGTTGAAGAGCAGAACCACTCTCGAGAGAAAGTGAAGACACGCGAAATATATTGGGGCTGAAATGAAATAATCTCCCCTTGGGGAATAAAGAAGTAGAAAGCATAGAGGGAGAAAAAATGAATACAAAGTTATACATTTGTCTACAATGTCCAACTAAATGTAGAGGAGATAAAGTAGCAAACTCAATAATAGCGTTGAAATACATAATCCATTGGAGGTGTAAATACCTTCAGAACGATCGATGCAGCAATAATTTCAATCATACAATGCAACTTCAAAAGATGATGAATTATTGCATTATTGGTCTTTAGTCTTTTTTTATGTATACTCAAAATGATATACACGTGATTTATTCACGAGCACGTGCATGCAAAACATGACATGAAGTTAGACTAAGAACACTCACAATGGCTTCTTTATCTTATCCGTTAAAATACATCATCAAAACCCACTTTTTCAATTTTACATACTAAATTTTACAATACTTCATACATTAGCTTATCTATTTTTTCTTTATATCATTTAAATATTATACTTTTTAAAATTTTTTATTCATTTCAAATATTTTCTCTAACTACTAATAATATCCTTATTCGCAATATCTCCACATATATAATATAATAATAATGTTTTATTTTGATTTAACTCAAATTTATAAACTAAACCAAAATTTAGATTTATTAAAATTGAAATATAATACATTTCATCTAGCCAAGAAAAAAAGTGCTCGAAATTCCAAAATCTACCCAAAATATCAGACCAGTCCTAGAAAAAAACACTCGAAAAGGGAGAAGTTTGAGCTTAGGATAATATCTCAGGAATTAGATGCTTAAGCTGTGTTATTTTTTGGCACTTTGCAATCATTGCCTCCCTTTGGGTTGAAGAGCAGAACCACTCTCGATAGAAAGTGAAGACACGCGAAATATATTGGGGTTGAAACAAAATAATCTCCCCAAGGGGAAGAAAGAAGTAGAAAGCTTAGAGGGAGAAAAAATGAATAAAAAATTTATACATTTGTCTACAGTGTCCAACTAAAAGTAGAGGAGATACAATAGCAAAGTCAATAATAGCGTTGAAATACATAATCCTTTCGAGGTGTAAATACCTTCAAAACGACCGATACAGCAATAATTTCAATCATACAATGCAACTTTAAAAGACGATGAATTATTGCATTATTGGTCTTTTGTCACATTTTAAGTATACTCAAAATGATATACACGTGATTTATTCCTGAGCACGTGCACGCAAAACATGCCATGAAGTTACACTAAGGGTGGGTTTGGATGTTGAAGTGAGTTGAGTTGAGTTGAGTTGAGATGATAAAATATTGTTAGAATATTATTTTTTAATATTAAAGTTGTTTTGGAATTTGAAAAAGTTGAATTGTTTATTATATTTTGTATTGGAATTTGAAAAAGGTGTAATGAAGAGTTGAGATGAGTTGTACATCCAAACGAAGCCTAAGAGCACTCACAGTGGCTTCTCTATCTTATCCTTTAAAATACATCATCAAAACCCATTTTTTCTATTTTACATACTAACTTTTACAATACGTCATACATCAGCTTAACTATTTTTTTCTTTATATCATTTAAATATTATACTTTTTAGTATTTTTTATTCATTTGAAATATTTCTCTAACTACTAATAAGATCCTTATTTGCAATATCTCCCCATATATAATGTGTTCATAATGTTTTATTTTAATTTAACTCAAATTTATAAACTCAACCAAAATTTAAATTTATTAAAATTGGAAGATAAGAGATTTCATCTACCCAAGAAAAAAAATGCTCCAAAATCAGAAATCTACCCTAAATTTTAGACTAGTCCTAGAAAAAAACACTCGAAAAGGGAGAAGTTTGAGCTTAGGATTTTTTCTTAGGAATTAGATGCTTAAGCAGTGTTATTTTTTGGCACTTTGCAATCGTTGCCTCCCTTTGGGTTGAAGAGCAAAACCACTCTTGAGAGAAAGTAAAGACACGCGAAATATATTGGGGCTGAAATGAAATAATCTCTCCATGGGGAAGAAAGAAGTAGAAAGCATAGAGGGAGAAAAAATGAATAAAAAATTTATACATTTGTCTACAGCGTCCAACAAGGTGATACAGTAGCAAACTCAATAATAGCATTGAAATACATAATCCATTGGAGGTGTAAATACCTTCACAACGATCGATACAACTATAATTTCAATCATACAATGCAAATTTAAAAGATGATGAATTATTGCATTATTGGTCTTTTGTCTTTTTAAGTATACTCCAAATGATATACACGTGATTTATTCCTGAGCACGTGCATGCAAAACATGCCATGAAGTTACACTACGAGCACTCACAATGGCTTCTTTATCTTATCCTTTAAAATACATCATCAAAACTCACTTTTTCTATTTTAAACACTAACTTTTACAAAACTTCATACATCAGCTTATCTATTTTTTCTTTATATCATTTAAATATTATACTTTTCAATATTTTTTATTCATTTCAAATATTTTCTCTAACTAAAAATAATATCCTTATTTGTAATATCTCCCCATATATAGTGTGATAATTATGTTTTATTTTATTTTAACTTAAATTTATAAACTAAACCAAAATTTAAATTTATTAAAATTGAAAGATAAGAGATTTCATCTACCCAAGAAAAAAAATGCTCGAAAATCCGAAATCTACCCTAAATATTAGACAAGTCCTAATAAAAAACACTCGAAAAGGGAGAAGTTTGAGCTTAGGATTTTATCTAAGGAATTAGATGTTTAAACTGTGTTATTTTTTAACACTTTTCAATCATTGCCTCCCTTTGGGTTGAAGAGTAGAACCACTCTTAGAAAGTGAAGAGACGGAAAATATATTGGGGCTAAAAGGAAATAATCTCCTCGTGGGGAATAAAGAAGTAGAAAGCATAGTGGGAGAAAAAATGAATAAAAAATTATACATTTGTCTACAGTGTCCAACTAAATGTAGAGGTGATACAGTAGCAAACTCAGTAATTGCGTTGAAATACATAATCCATTGGAGGTGTAAATACCTTCAGAACGACCGATACAACAATAATTTCGATCATACAATGCAACTTTAAAAGATGATGAATTATTGCATTATTGGTCTTTTGTCTTTTTTTAAGTATACTCAAAAGGATATACACGTGATTTATTCATGAGCATGGGCATGCAAAACGGGTGTTGGAAGTCTACTCGTGGGCTTATTCAGCAAGAGTTATGCGAGGTAACTCCACCTTCATAGGCGATATTTAAAGAAGCTCTCATTGACCCGTTCTTTCTCTTTTTCCCCTTCGTGCATTAGTATTAGGCGATTATGGTGCCACACGTTCTCTTATATAGCATGAGTTGCTTGTTTAAGCGAGAGGACTCCAGAGTCCTTAGAGCGTATGATGTCCGTTTCTACTCCACTTGGAGACTCCGTAAATTGTGGTTCCGTATTGAAGGGATGTGTGATAGAGATACAAGGTCAGCACCTCTCTGCTGATTTAATTTTATTCGACATGGAGGAGTCTGATGCCATTTGGGCATGGACTGGTCGTCTAAGCACCAAGCCTGCATGGAGTGCTTCAGGAAGAGAGTGGTCTTTAGACCACTTGGTGAGACAGAGTTCCGCTTTTGTGCAGTGGGTAAGTGCCCTAAACGAAGATGGTTTCCACGCTAAAGGTCACCAAGATGATGAAGAAGGGTTGCATGGGATTCTTGGCTAATTTGGTTATGTCTCAATCACATGAGCCTTAGCTTCTGGACATCGAGGTAGTGAAAGAATTCTCCGACGTCTTTGCAGTTGAGCTACCTAGTTTACCTCTGGATAGAGAGATTGAGTTTTCAATAGACCTTCTACTGGGAACGACGTCGATCACCAGAACATCCTACTGGATAGACTTGTAGAGCTCAAGGAGCTTAACGATCAGCTGCACGAGTTATTGGAGAAGGGCTTTATTCGCCCTAGCGTATCACCATGGGGAGCACCAATCCTCTTTGTGAAGAATAAAGACAGATCATTGCACCTTTGCATCGAGTATAGAGAACTGAATGAGATGATCGTTAAGAATCGATATCCATTACCCCGGGTTGATGATCTATTCGATCAACTTCAAGGAGCATAGACATTCTAGATGATCAATCCGTTCAGGATACTACCAGTTGAAGATTTAAGCAGAAGATGCTCCTAAAACTACCTTCAGAACAAGGAGCTCGGAGGAGCATACCAAGCACCTGGAAGTGGTCCTACAAATTCAAAGGGAAAAGAAGTTGTATGCCAAACTGACTAAGTGTGAATTTGGCTACAAAAGATTTATTTCCTCCGTCACATAATGTTTGTAGATGGGATCTCTATGGATCCTTTGAGGGTCAAGGCTATTGCAGAATAGCCTAAACTTAAGAAGGTCCAAGAGATCATGAGCTTTTGGGTAATGTGGGATGTTACTGGAGATCTATGAAAGGCTTTCTGCATTGTAGTCCCCATGACAAAGCTCACCAGGCAAGGAGAGAAATTTATATGAACTGAGGAGTGCGAGAAAAGCTTCCAGGAGATTGAAAGAGAAGCTTGTGACGACACCTTTTCTGACTACACCTTCGGATACAGGTGGTTTTGTAGTATTCAGCGATGCGTCACGACAAGGGTTTGGATGTGTCCTGATGCACCACGGGAGAGTTATAGCACATGTCTCATGCCGACTAAAGGATTATAAGCGCAACTACTCGACCCACGACCTAGAGCTAGTAGCGGTTGTTTTCTCCTTAAAGGTTTGGCAACATTACTTGTACGAGAAGCGTTGTGAAATCTACGTGGATTACAAGAGTCTCAAATATTTCTTCGCTCAGAAGAAATTAAATGTGAGACAATGCTGATGGTTGGAGCTAATAAAGGATTATGATTGTACCATCAACTACCATCCCAGCAAGGCTAATGTTGTAACAGATGCCCTCAGCAGGAAGTTTTCTTTTGGTACCCTTGCGAGCATGTACACCCCTCAAAGATTTATTCTTCTGGATATGGAGAAGCTTGGAATGGAGATAGTGAGGGATGTACAGGCAAGGTTGAGTACCTTGGTTCTTAGTCCTACAGTGTTGGACCAGATTGTTTCTTTGAAGATGGGTCCCTGCGATTCAATGGGAGACTTGTGTACCAGTAGAGAAAGCATCACAAGATCTACTTCTAAGGGAAACACACAGGTCTTTATACACAGTGCATCTGGGTAGCACCAAGATGTATCGAGACCTGAGATGACACATATTGGTGGAGCTGAATGAAGAGAGATGTATCTAATTTCGTGGTTCAGTGCCTGACATGCCCGATGGTTAAAGTCGAGCATCAAAGGCCTTCATGAACACTACAACCAGTACCCATCCCAATTTGGCCATGGAACAAGATTAGCGTGGACTTCATGTCACTTGGGCAGACAAGACTCAACATGGGTGATCATCCGAGATAGCCTACTTCATCTCTATTTAGAAGACCTATTCGATGAACAAATTGGAAGGACTGTATGTCTGAGAGATAGTTAAACTACATGGGTTCCATCCAAGATCGTATTAGAACGAAATTCATAGTCCACGTTAGTATTTTGGAGGAGTGTGCAAAATAATCTAGGGATAGATTATTTCTAAGGGTAACTCCCATGAAAGGGGTGATGAGATTTGGAAAAGAAGGTAAGCTAACTCCCAAATCTATTGGTCTGGTTTAGATCCTGGGAAGAATAGGAGCAGTGGCTTATGGACTTGCACTCCCTCCACAATTCTTGGCCATGCGCGATGTACTTCACATCTTAATACTTCGAAAGTGCGCACACGATCCTTCCCACGTGATCGAGTATGCGCTCTTTCAAGAATGCAAGGATTTCTCCTACAAGTGCTCTGCAGCAAAACAATCCCGATGGTTAAAGTGTTATGGAGCCACTGTACTGAACAAGAGGCGACGTGGAAGCATGAGGATGGTACGAGGAAAATGTACTCCACCTTTTTCTTTAAAGTATGTCAATCTCGAGGACGAGATTGTTTTTAAGGGGGGTAGAGTTGTAATACCCGCATCCTACTACGTAGGTCCTTACGTCACTTTATTAATTCTTAAGTTAAATATTTTGAGATAAATATTATTTTACTTCAATTATTTTATTTTGAGATGAGTATGTCTTATTTTTTTAAGAAACTAAGATAAGTATGTTTCATTTTTTTAAAAAGTATGGTTTATTAAAATGAGTCAAGAATATAATTTTCAAGACTTTGAAATATTTCTCTTAAGCCCTTTAATTTTATTTATTTAAGAAATGGCCCAATTAATCCCTACCATTGGATTGGTAGGTGAAAAAGCATTTTGAGGTGGATAGATCCCCACCATCTATTTCTTATCTTGTAAAAGAAGCCTTGACTAAGACCAATTGACCCATTCCTTCTTCCATCCGTAGGATCCCAAGGGAAGAAATTAATTCTTTCCCTCCCTTGCCCCCATCTGCTAAGACCATAAAAAGAGAGAAAAGAAAGACTAAACCTATGGGTTGACTCCTTTCCACTCTTCCATCGGTCAATACCCCCAAGGAAGGGACAAAATTCCATCTTCTTATATGATAAGCTGCTTGACTTATCAATCCACTTTTCCCCCATGTGAAACCGATGGCTTCCAAGAGAAGAAATTAAATTCTTTTCCCTTAAGCCCCATCGGTCAAGGCAAGTGAATTTCTAAGGAAGCCATTGGACCTTTATTTCCTTCTCTTGCACGTCGGTTCCAGCCCCTAAGAGAAGCCACGCAAGAGGTTTCCTTCAAGCCTTATGAGCAGCCCTTTTCGGGCACAAGAAATGACCCTCTCAGTTTCTCAAGCACCAGATGTTTTCCTCTTCCTTCTCCAAGCAATTCCTTCTTTTCCTAAGCTTATGATTCAACATCTTCTTCAAGGTGAACGATTTTGCAGCTGTGAATCTCCAGACTCCTTCTCCTCCTTCCGTTCGTAGTTTGCTAAGTTAGGTAATATTTTATTTTTCTGATCTCTTGTAAATTGGAACTATGTTAAGTGAGTTTATGCCATGTAATTGGAGTTTCGGATTTCTCTATGTAAACCGAATTATGTGTAGCAATCTTAGGTTGATTTCCTCTTTTGGTTCTTCTAATTCATGTCCTAGTTAAGTAGAAACCAAATGGAGAAATTGTGCTCTGTTCTCCTAGGTTCCAGCCGTGTGTTTTGCAAAGCACCTTGTGGTGGTGTTTCCATGTATTTTATCAAGTTAAGCCATGATTTAATTTTGTTAAAGCCATGTCTTTACGTGTACATTGATGGAGTTAAAGTTAAAATTTTAAACATATCATTCTTCAAGGTTTATGGCCTAAGTAAGCCACCAAGAATTTTAATTTAAGCTAGTAAGCTTGCCTTGAGAAGCTAAGAGTTTAAGATAAAAAAATCCTAATTTAACTTATTTACTTTTAATGTGATTTTGGGAATCCTATTGAGTTGTTTTAGCTTATATTTTGATGTATTTAATTTCCTATATTGCAAATAAGTATGTGTGTTCTATACTTAGCCCAAACCGAATATGTTAAAGTGAGTTTTTGCTATGTGATTTCCTATATTTCATATTTTTCTAAGTTATTCTTAAACTTGGTTTAATCATAAATGATGATTGTAGTAATTTTAAATTATATATTTTGGTATCAGGTGCCTTGTGTTAATATTGGTTGGTAATCTATTTTAAGATGCTAGAGGTTTGGTTTAGAGGTTTTGCTTGGTTCTATAATTTTATATCTTACTTTTAAGGGTATTAAATGAGTAAAGTATAAGCTTAAGTCTTTAAAAGTTTTAAAGTTTATTAAATGGGTAACCTTGTTATATTTTATGTTATGTTTAATTTTAAAAGGGATGTCAAGCATGTTATTTACTTTCATGAGTTTCTTTAAAAATGTTGGAATGAAAATTTTAATGTTTTGGCTTAGTGCCATGCTTAGTGGGTAGACGAACGGGTTAAGGGAACGTTTAATTCCAAGTTGGAATTTAAGTGAATGTGTGGGCTTATCGATTAGTAAGGCTGAAAGTAAGGTGGATGTTAATATATCTACCTCATTTTATTGAATAGGACTAGAAGTCTACTTTTAAGTTCAAATGGACTCGCTAGTAAAGCTCGCAGGTCAGTAGCTATGACCATGCTTCTTACACCATGTTCTATTTATGAAAGAATATCTCTCTCATTGCAAATGTTTCTCTAAGTAAATGAATATAGTATGTACAACCCTTTCTTGATAGCCCCTGTTAAGTACCCTATCGATTATTGTAACCGTATTTTAGTGTATTTTTAATGAAAGATTAATTTAATTTATTTAGTGATTGGTTCTCTTGTTTTAAATTATAAGAGTTTTTAAACATTATTTTATAATATTTTAAGTTGTGAAAATTAATTCTTATGTATTTTCTTAGTGTTATTTTTTGTTTTGTATTTAAAGTGATCTTTAATTTAAATTGGTTTGTTTTTGGAGTTTAAAACTATTATTGTTTTAATTGAGCATTTTATTGCGTTTGGAATATTTTATTTAACTAGTAGTTTTAAAATCTTTTTCGTCGGATCACTTTTGTGACTCAGGATGTGAGGGTTGGACCTCATTTCTTTTCCCTCCATTTTCTTTTTCTTCTTTTCTTTTTTCTTTTCTTTCTCTTTCGGCCAGCACTCCCGCTCGACCTCTCTCTTCCGTTTCTCTCTCTCTCTCTCTCTCCTCTCCCCCGTGCGTCTTGGTCTTTAGCATCCAGCACCACCGCTGGCCGCCCGTGTGCCTCACCGCTGGCACCACTCGATTCCCCAGCCACCGACGACCAACTCTCTCCAATTTCAGGCCGCCGCAAGCTGTGCGAAGCCGTGGGCTTCTCTTTGTCCCACCGCCGCCGTCCGGTCACTATTGGCCACCATTTCTTCACCACTTCTTCACCAGCCCTCTAGCAACCATTTGGACCCAAATCCGGCCCCGATCCATCATCGGAGCCGCCCTAACGAACTCAAACTCCGATTTGAGCTTTTCGGACTTCCATCGCAGTTTCGGCCGCCACCCACGGCCAAAGGCCACCACCATTAGTTTCACCGACCATCCTAGACCCTACCCTACCATTCCCTAGTCTTCGTTTAACCCTGTGTAAATTTGGGTTCACTGTGTATTTCGGCCACAGTGTTTTTACATTGTGAAGTTGCGGTTTTGGCGCTTCCAGCTCCTCCGTGATCCTCCGAAAATAATTTTATAGCGTTGTAAGTATTTTCTAAACAATCTTTTGAGATTTAAATATATTTTTACACTAACATATTTCACTGTGTTCTGGTTGGTTTCTAGACTGAGTTCGAGGAGAATTTGGTGGTTGATGGATTGAGGACGGAGTATTTGTTGTGTTGGTTATAGTGATTGGGTTGTTGTTAGATATTGGTTATATTGTGATTTGGATTTGGTTATTGGGCATTATGGTTGTGGTTCTGTACATTGCATATTACATGCATGTTCATGTTTGTAAATTGAAAACTAGGTTTTCGTGTAATTGCATTCATGATCATGTAGTTATTTTGAAAACTTGGTTTTCATGTGTTGACTGGATTTTTGGATGCGTGTGTATCACGACCCCAAGCCGAGATGGGGCATTATCTCGGTGGAGCTCCTCTGGTCACTCGGGAGCGGAATATACTAAGTGACGTCCCCTGGGTTGTCTCGGGGCAACAACGGGATCGGACGACTTACGTGCCGACTCTGTGGCCTTCTACTGGCGAGGGCTAGAGGATGACCTGGACATGAATGCACTGGGTGCGGAACTGAGCATCACTCGTTATGCAGCCAGGACATGCGGATGGTCCATAGGGGAGACCATGGTGCATGTAGATTAATGGATAATGGAAATGAATGTTTTCTGGGAAAATAGCATGAGTATGATTTTTTGTGTCATTTTCTGAGAAAATGATGGATATTGATTTTTGGGCCATTTTCTGGGAAAATGGTAGAAATGATCTATTGGAAATATTTTTGGGTCAAATGGGATTTTTCGTGTTTGTTGGATTTCATGTATATTACATTGTATGCATGCATAGTTAGCTGCTTTAATGTGTTTTTATCTCAAGATTGGTTGGGTTATAACTTACCTGTGGTAACATTTAATGGTACTGCAGTTTTTGTGGATGTTGATGCAGATGCCGAGTCTGAGGATTTGGCTCTGCCGGAGGAGTGATCTGGGATCACTCGGGTTATGTTTATATTTTCAGCTCTTGTATTATTTTATGGGAGATTTGTTTTATGTTTTTAAACACTTTGTATCTGGATATCTGTATTAAACTAAAATTCTGGTACTAGTGACTTATTTATTATTATCCGCTGCGTATTTAATATATATTGTGTACTTGTTACACACACTTGGCACTTGTCGTTGGGATGAGTGACCGTGTTGTCATCATCCTGACGTCATGATTCTCGAGGCTTTTTGTACGTAGAAGTCGGGCCGTCACAGTTAGTATCAGAGCAGTTCGTCTCTGGATAAAGCCACATGTCCCTTAGGTGAAGTACCAGAAATTTTTAAAATATTGATTTAAAATTATTTTGGTTTGGAATATGTTATTTTTAATGGTTTCAATTTATTATTTGTTGTTATCTTTGATTGGTTTTATTTTATTCTATTTTATTTTATGTTATATGATTTTATTTAATTTGGGTGTTGCTTTCGCTCTTATTTAAATTTTGTCCGAAGACTTAAGTGGGGATGAGTTGCCTCATGGTGACAAAAACTATGCCATACCCACGGTATTGAACAGAATGACGGAATTTCTCCAACACAATTTCCAGCCGCTCCAAGGAGATTTAAATAGAGCAGTTCAATCTAGGTGCACCTATGAGCGCTTTCTAGTGCATAGGACACCTCCTTTTACCGATGAAGAGGAGCCACTGCAGGCTAGAAGGTGGTTAAAGGACATGGAAAGGACGTTTGAAGTGTGTGGTTGTACTGAAGTTCAACAAGTCTTGTATGTGAGTTGGTGTGGCGTTCTAAAGTCGCGATGGAGTGTCCTTTGGATTTTGGTGGAAGGACACTTGAGGCTGATTTAATTGTATTCAAGTTGCTTGGGTTTGATATTATTCTTGGGATGGATTGGTTGTACCGGTATTCGGCGTGTATTAATTGTAAAAGTCGGGTTATTGGCTTCCAGCTTTCGGAAGGAGATTATTTGGAATATGTGGGAAGTAAGTTAAAGGCGAAGCTGACAGTTATATCCGCAGTGCAAGCAAAGAAAGATATAACTTGTGGAGCTGATGCATTTCTGGTTCAAGTGGTGTCTGCACCATCCGAGAAGAAGTCTTTAGTGGACATTCCGGTTGTAGAAGAATTTCCAGATGTGTTTGTGGATGATTTGCCAGGGTTGCCTCCAGTTCGCGAGATGTAGTTTGCTATTGATTTGGAACCTGGAGCCGCTTCTCTGCATAAAGCTCCTTATCGTATGGCACCGACTGAATTGAAAGAGTTGAAGATCCAGTTGCAAGAATTGGCTAACAAGAGTTTTATTCAGCCTAGTACATCGCCTTGGGGAGCGCCAGTTTTGTTCGTTAAGAGGAAATATGGTACTCTCAGAATGTATATAGACTCTCGGGAACTTAATAAAGTGACCATCAAGAATAAGTATCCGCTTCCCCATATTGATGATTTATTTAATCAGCTTCAAGGAGCTGTTATTTTCTCTAAGATTGACTTGAGATCGGGATACTACCAGTTGAGGATAAGGGATAAAGATATTCCCAAGACTGCTTTTAGGTCACGGTATGGGCATTATGAGTTCAAGATGATGCCTTTTGGGTTGACTAATGCTCCTGCAGCTTTTATGGATTTGATGAACCGAGTGTTTCAACCTTATCTGGATTCTTTTGTGGTAGTATTTATTGATGATATTATGATTTATTCTCGAGACTTGGAAGAGCATGCTTATCATCTTCGTCTGGTGCTTGGGAAATTAAGAGAACATTAGTTGTATGCTAAGCTTAGTAAATGTGAATTTTGGCTGGAAGAAGTCAAATTTCTTGGTCATGTCATTTCTTGAGATGGTGTGGCAGTAGATTCTTGCAAGGTAGAAGCTGTTTTGTCATGGCCACGTCTTTCAACAGTGCGCGAGATTCGGAGTTTTTTTAGACTTGCCGGGTATTACCGGAGATTTGTTGAAGGTTTTTCTCGATTATCCGGACCTCTCACCGCTTTGACTAGAAAGAATGTTGAATTTGTATGGTCAGATCAATGCGAGATGAGTTTCCAAGAATTGAAGAAGAGACTAACAATAGCTCCTGTTTTGGCACTTCCGGAGCCACACAAGCCGTTTGTTGTATTTAGTGATGCATCTAAGTTTGGATTGGAATGTGTTCTTATGCAAGAGGGACGAGTTGTTGCTTATGCATCTCGTCAGTTGAAAGTTCATGAGAAGAATTATCCCACTCATGATTTGGAATTGGCAGCTGTGGTGTTTGCTCTTAAGATTTGGCGTCATTATTTGTATGAAGAAGTCTGTGAAGTCTTCACTAATCACAAGAGTTTGAAGCATTTGTTTTCTCAGAAGAACCTTAATATGAGGCAGAAACGATGGTTAGAGCTGATTAGCGACTACCAATGTGTGATCAAGTATCATCCAGAGAAAGCTAATCTAGTTGCTGATACCTTGAGTAGGAAGTCTCAGTTAGTGGATGAGGCAGAGACGTCAGGATTGGACTCTCTCCTTTGTGGGATGAGGAGCCTGCTTATTGAGAGTTCGCAGCTGGAAGAATTGCTCTCTTTAGTTTTGGATGTTCGGGTCGTTGATTTTGATGAATTGAAGACTCTCCAGAAAAGGGATCCTAAGTTGTTGAATATCAGGAAGAGCGTCAAGAAGTCTAAAGGACCCATGCACTACAATTTGGATAAAGATGGTGTTCTTCGATTTCGGGATCGAAGAGTGATTCCTCGAGATTCAGAATTTAAAGAGAGAATCATGGCAGAAGCTCATACAGCTCCTTATTCAGTTCATCCTGCAAGCACCAAGATGTATCGAGATTTAAAGCGAAATTTCTGGTGGCAAGGTATGAAGACGGATATTGTCATGTTTATTGAGAAATGTGATACGTGCCGTCAAGTCAAGGCTAAACATCATAGACTTGCTGGTAAGCTTCAACCTCTCCCTATTCCTGAGTGGAAGTGGGATAACATTTCTATGGATTTTGTAGTAGGTCTTCTGATGACTCCTAGTAGGAAGAATTCAGTTTGGGTGATTGTTGATCGGTTGACCAAGAGTGCCCATTTCTTGCCTGTTAATAATACCGACTCTTTGGGAAAGTTGACTTGGTTGTATGTTAAGGAGATAGTGCGTTTGTACGGAGTACCCAAAAGTATTGTATCGGATCGAGACCCAAGGTTCACGTCTCATTTTTGGAAGAGCTTATTTGAAAGATAATAGATTTCATCTACCCAAGAAAAAAAAAGCTCGAAAATCTGAAATCTACCTTTAATATCAGACCAGTCCTAGAAAAAACACTCGAAAAGGGAGAAGTTTGAGCTTAGGATTTTATCTAAGGAATTAGATACTTAAACTGTGTTATTTTTTGGCACTTTGCAATCGTTGCCTCCCTTTGGGTTGAAGAGCAGGACCACTCTTGGGAGAAAGTGAAGACACACGAAATATATTTGGGCTAAAACGAAATAATCTCCCAGTGGGGAATAAATAAGTAAAAAGCATAGATGGAGAAAATTTATACATTTGTCTACATTGTCCAACTAAATGTTGAGGTGATATAGTAGCAAACTCAATAATAGCGTTGAAATACATAATCCAATGGAGGTGTTAATACCTTTAGAACGACCGATACAGCAATAATTTCAATCATACAATGCAACATTAAAAGATGATGAATTATTGCGTTATTGGTCTTTTGTCTTTTTTTAAGTATACTCAAAATGATATACACGTGATTTATTCATGAGCATGGGGGTTGCAAAACATGCCATGAAGTTACGCTAAGAGCACTCACAATGGCTTCTTTATCTTATCCTTTAAAATATATCATCAAAACCAACTTTTTCTAACTTTTACATACTAACTTTTACATACTAACTTTTACAATACGTCATACATCAGCTTATCTATTTTTTCTTTATATCATTTAAATATTATACTTTTTAATATTTTTTATTCATTTCAAATATTTTCTCTAACTACTAATAATATCCTTATTTGCAATATCTCCCCATATACAATGTGATAATTATGTTTTATTTTAATTTAACTCAAATTTATAAACTAAAAAAAAATTTAAATTTATTAAAATTGAAAGATAAGAGATTTCATCTACCCCAGAAAAAAAATGCTCCAAAATCCGAAATCTACCCTAAATATTAGACCAGTCCTAGAAAAAAATACTTGAAAGGGGAGAAGTTTGAGCTTAGGATTTTATCCCAAGAATTAGATGCTTAAGCTGTGTTATTTTTTGGCACTTTGCAATCGTTGCCTCCCTTTGGGTTGATGAGCAGAACCACTATTGAGAGAAAGTGAAGACACGCGAAATATATTGGGGTTGAAACGAAATAATCTCCCCCTGGGGAATAAAGAAGTAGAAAGCATAGAGGGAGAAAAAATGAATAAAAAATTATACATTTGTCTACGGTGTCCAACTAAATGTAGAGGTGATACAGTAGCAAACTCAATAATAGCGTTGAAATACATAATCCATTGGAGGTGTATTCTAAGTTATTTCCTTTAAATTTTACAAAAAGTTGGGTTTTACAAGAGCCATTGAGAGTGCTCTAACCATCAATTCTTTCATTTTATATTGTAGTATATTGTGTTTTGAAAAATGATAGACAAAATCCTTTGCATGAGCATATTTTAAATGAATGTGATCATAGGCTATAGAAACCCAAATCGTGAACTATCTTATAAGTAATTGTGTCTTGAACCATTTGAACCCTAATTTTAACTTAGATAAGATAACAACAATATGAAGTGAAATAAATATTCTATAATTGAAGAAATTTCTTTAAATTAAACCAGTAAATAATTGTCATGAGTCTAAATAGAAATAAAGATTTTCGTCATTCTCGCTCTTCATTTCTCTCGACTAATCTTGGCTTTGTTTTCATACTTCACGATAGACAAAACAATTAACCCAAAAAAATATTTTAGAAATGATACTTCATAAAATAGTTGGTTTGAACAACTTATAATACATGAAAGTGTCACCCACTTTCGCTCTACCGTGGCACACCACTATCCTCCACCAAAGAATATGGCCATCGGGGGCAAAGCAAGACCTGAGCTCCCCCTCAACCTCACTTTTCGACGTAGTACCTTTCTCTTTCCTATGCTTTTCTATTTTCTTTTCCTTTTTCTCTCTCTTTTTTTTTTCTTTTAAAGGCCAGTGCCTAGCAATATTATTAAGGTCCTCAATAACGGAGAGGAAATCCACATACAAGGACGCAAATGAACAACCTAGACTTAACAAAAAACCAACAGCATAGAAGAACTAGCATCTCAAAACAAAAGGCCTAACTTGTCTAATTTCAAAATACCCTTAAGCAGATAAGGAATATAAGCATATAGCAACCACATTTTGGGCAAAGTAGAAGCCATTCGAGCAAGGAAATCAGCGTCAGCATTGCATTCTCTAAAAATATGAGGTACCAAAAACTTCCTAGAAGAAAACATTCCTTGAATTTCTTCCCAGTAATCGTCAAGATACCATATCCCACAACGCTTTTCCTTCAGCCAGTGTACAAGTAACATGGAGTCCAACTCCACTTCCACCTTCATTATGCCAAGCTCTCTGCAATGTCTCAAGCCATGAAGAAGTGCCATAAGTTTTGCAACATTGTTCGTACCATGACCTAAACCTTTGGAAAAAGCCAACTTCAACTTCCTTTCATCATCTCTAATAACACATCTTGCTCCCATATTGCTAGGATTTCCAAGAGAACTTCCATCGACATCCAATTTGAACAATCCACTGGCTGGCTTTTGACATTTAACAATACATACAATTTTTTGCTTGGGGTCTTTAAGCAGTATGGACAAAGCAGCCAACACCTTCTCATCCCCCACCTGCATTTTATTCCCAGCTTTTAGCCGTAGCCGAACCCAAGCAATAGCAACCTTAACCGAGTGCCATAAAGCTTCCACAGAAACCAATTTTCCTTCCATTCGTGCTTTGCAGCACCACAGCCATAGAGACCAAGTTAAAATAGATGGAATAAGGCCAAATAGGCAACCTGTTCGGGATGAATGAGCAGCATGTCGAAACCAAAACTCCACTATATCCTTCCAAAGCCTGTTCGGACAAAAGGCATGCCCACTTGCACAGAAATTCTACACCAAAGCTCCTTAGCTACACTGCCAATAACCAATACTTGGTCCTGATCTTCCAAATTCCCCCTACACAACATTCACATTTTGATACCATCAGAATACCCAACTTACTTACTCTATCATCAACACTACGACAAGGATTCATCGCTTTCAACATTGTCACTGAGTATTTTTTTGGGAGAGAAGCGTTCCACATCCAATCTAAACAATTCATTTTTGAAGCTTTAACTCTCACACACTTCTAAGCACTCTTTGAAGAGAATTCACCATTCAAATTTGGATTCCAAACCAGCAAATCAGCATCTTCTTTATACTCCCCAAGGCAATCTAAAATTTCTTCCAACTTACTATCCCCAACTAGACCCCGTAATAACTCCACATCCCACCCATTTTTGATCCTGCACTCACACACTTTTAGCAAAGGACGAACAATAACAAGAAACTCATTCACAAGAGAACCACTCTCCAGCCTCTTATCTTGCTAGAAAGAAACATTTCCATCCCGAATGTGCCATCTCTCATTGCTGAGAAATTTTGGTACACAAAGCATGATGTCTTTCCAAAATTGAGTTCCTTTATGAGCCTCAACCAAAGAAATATGTTTGCCTTTAACGTACTTGGCTTTGAAAAATTGAGACCGTAAAGAGTTTTCAGTCAAAATTTTCCAAGTAAGCTTAATGAAAAGCGACGCTTGAACTTCCTCCAGACTACGCAGCCCCACACGGTCCTCCCTTGCCGGTTTACAATGAAAATTCCAAGACTTCCACTTCTTTTACGGCTTGCCCTCGGAAGACCCCTAAAAGAAACTACTCATAAGCCGATTTAAAATAGTCAGAACTGACTTAGGCGCATGTACCACCGAAAATAGATGAACAGCTATACTAGCAACAACATGTCGTAGCAGAAGGATCCGAGCACCATTCAACATAATGCGATGCTGCCAACTCCCTAGTTTTCCTCTAATACGAATCACAAGATCATCAAAATGAGCCACCTTAAGATGTCCAAAAATCAGAGGAGCTCCCAAATATTTCACAGGGAAAGAGCCTTCCGAAAACCTTATCAAAAGCAGCAAAGACTATAACATCATCAACAAACAATAAGTGTGAAACAAATTGAGCTCCCTAAGGATGACCAAGGCCTCTATATTTCCATAATCAAAATTATATTTCAGAAGCCTATTTCTTCAACCAATATAAATAAATACGGAGAAAGGGGATCTCCTTGGCGTAGACCACGGCCACTTGGAAAGAAACCCTTCGTAGTATCATTCATGACCACCAAAAACCCGGGAGTTGTAATAGACTGTCGAATAATCCCACAAACACTCTGAGAAAGAAAAACCAAAGGAACTCATGACATGCAACATGAAGTCCTAGTCGATGCTATTATATGCTTTTGCCACATCGACTTTAATCATCATATTACATCCCCGAACAAGCTTATTGATTTGATGAACCATTTCTTGAGCTAAAGAAATATTTTCAAAATTACTACGACCAGGCAGGAAAGCACCTTGTTACGAGGACAACAGTCTACTCAGAATAGGGGACAATCTCTTGACAAGAATTTTTTAGCACACTTTGTAAATTACCAAACACAAACTGATGGGCCTAAACTTATCAAACTAGAAGGATTGGCCACTTTCATAATTAAAACAATATAAGAGGCTAAATAGAACCTTGGCAAAGGAGTGCCTCGAAAAAATCTCTCACAACCTCAACCACATCATCCTCCACAATATCCCAACACGATCTATAAAAGCCCAATCCAAACACATCCGAAACTAGACTACTATCTATCGGGATTGAAAACAAAACCTCTTTTACTTGTTGGATTGAAGGGAGCATCATTAGCATCCGATTTTCTTGCTCAAAAACATCAACACTAACAATTTCAGACAAATCTGGTAATTCCCTCTATGGCCTAGCTTGAAGAAAATCTTGAAAAAAATTAACTGCACCCAAATGAATATCCTCCGGAGACTTAAGAATATTCCATCCCGCAATCTCATTTTGTGCACCATCATTTTCAACCTAGAAGCAAAGGATTTAAAAAGTTGGGCCGATGCTTCACCTTTATCCATCCAACTAATTTTCACCTGTTGAGTCAATCTAGTTTCTTCTCTTTGATTCTCTACTGCCAACTCCTCCAGTGAAACCAGCAGGTCTAACTTAGTCTCCTCTGAAAAGTGTTGTTGGGCCTGCACTTCCAAACACTCTATACACTTCTCCAAATTCAAATCTGTATGTCCGTTCAACCAAAAACATACGTATTCCAGTCTTTGAGAAACATTTCAGTTTTTTTAGTTCAAAAACTTGTTTGCATAAAATTATATCTGCAAGTACAAAGAATCGTAACAAGTAATAAAGTCTTTCAAAGAAAACGGATATCGAACCCATATGGAATAATAATGCTATTGAGCATTGAAATTGACTAAATTAATTACTATTTGGAAAATCGAAATTTGAAGAATGGTTTATCTAAATTAAACAAAAGAAAAGAACATTAAAATTAAGATTTTAAAAAGAATAAGAATAGATCTAGAGCATTTGACTTCACCTAGCAAATCCCACACAGTTTATTCTTCCTTGTTATAGCATCCTAATTATCCCAAATTGATGATAACAACCCCTTAACTATTCAATATTTTCTTTCGAACAATATCAAAAATATTTTTAACTAATAACTCCATATCTCTATGTGAATTTAACTAATTGGATATTCATTAAGTTCTTTGGATTTTTCTTGAAAATCACATTAGTCGCAGTAAAGCATCTCTAGTTTTACTCAACTAATGGTGTTTAATCCTACAGGTTTAATCACAAATCACCTCTCAGTCTCATTGCAATCTAAAAGATCTAACAATAGTTAGCTAGAAAATTGTAAGCATTTAGAACAAGGAATAAATACTCAATCATGAAAATATTGAAAATAAAATTACTTGGAATATAAACTGTGTGTTCAATGATAGTCTATATCAAAGTTTTAGAAAATAGAATTAGTTCATAATGAAATTGAAAAGAAAAAGAATAAAATTGGTGTTCTTCCTTGAAATCGATTGATGAAGCATGCGACTCTCGCCTCTGCCTCCAATTTCTCCTTCCCAAAATAAAATTTGAAGAATAAATTTTGAAACTCTAAACTCAGACTCTAAAACTCAGATTCTCAAACTCAGATTTCAAACCCTTCCTATTCATCCCACAAGAAGATATTAAATAGAAATCAAAACTCAAATCTGGAAACAAGATAAATACGACTACAATCTAGCCTGAAAATATGGAAATTAGTTTCTAAAAATAAATGTTAACATAAAAGGAATTATCCCAAGAATAACTAGATTATCTAAAATGGGAGATTCAGTGATATGTGGCTTGAATTGTGGAGCTCGAAAAGATTTGGTTGCCAACAAATTGATTGCGGAACTCGGATTTGGTGGTCAGCAATAGATTGATCCTAGTCAGGAGGAATTATCCCACCGAGTAGATGTCGTGTGCGCTGAATATAATTGGCGTGGAGGTCACAAATGAACGGGCGTGAGAGTTACAAAGATCACACAAACCTCTCCTCGCCTACCGAGTAGAAAGACTCCCGACCAGGATGAAAGACTCATCTTGCATTTTCTAGTTGTTGTCCAAGATGTAGTTTAGGTTGGTCTTTTAAGTTAATCGTTTAGACTAGTCGCCCAATCTAACCACCTAGAGCCTTGTCGCCAAGTCTTCGCTCCTTCTGGTCGCAAGTCTCCTCACCTATGGTCATGATTTGTACTATAGTCACCGATAAGTACTCACAGTGCATATAGGGAACTGTGACATTACCACATATTGATGTTAATTATGAATTGCTAATAATGATGAAAATTTATGATAAGGTTATGTTTTCAAAAATGATGGCAAAAATATTTATTGAAGGAAAACATGTGATAAGTGCTATTTTTATGTGATTTTTATCACTCTTTTATTTATGAAAAGGGTCATTTTTCCTTCAATACTATGGATTTGATTTTATTTCTATATATTTTTATTTATTTTCTTGGCTTTGAAAGAATAAAAGATTTAGTGCAAAAGGAAAGCATTTTGGGTACAAAAGAAGAGACTACGGATCCAAACTGATGAGAGGCAATGATATCTGAAGAGAGCCAATAAGATTGGAGCAAGGAGACTTGTCCTATGGATAACAAAGAGATTTATCTCGTCCAAAGGCAAGAAGACTTATCTCTCTGTAAGCAAGGAGACTCGTGACCAGAAAGCGCTACTAGAAGGCGCGAAGACTTGGTGACAAACCTCTAGGCAATTAGATTGGGCGAAAAGTCCAAACAACCAACTTAAAAGACCAACCTAAACGACATCGTGTGCAAGAACAAGAAAAGGCGAGAGGAATCTTTCATCCTGGTCGGGAGTATTTCCACTCGGTGGGTGAGGAGAGGGCCTGTGGTCTTTGTGACCTCTATGCCCATTTATTTATGACCTCAATGCCCGTGCACTTGTGACCTCTAAGCAAGTTATATTCATTGAACACGGAATCAACCCGGTTGGATAATTCCTCCCAACAGGGATTAATCTGTTGCTGACCACTAAATCCAAGTTCCGCAATCAATTTGTTGGCAACCAAATCCTTCCGAGCTCCCAAAATAATAATCCACCATTTTCTCAGAAAATGGTCCACATAAAATTCTTTTATCCGAAACCCGCTATTTTCCCAGAAAATAGCCCAAATATCCATTTATAAAAAAGCCGCCATTTTCTCAGAAAATGGCCCATTATCTAATTTTACCGTATGCACCATAATCTCCATTAGGGACCATCAGCACACCCTGGCTCCCTTCATCACACCACAAGTAACGACTGTGTGAGTAACTTCATATCGAGCGATACCAAGTTCCGCGCCCAGCACGTTCGTGGCTAAGCATCCTCTAGCCCGTTGTGGCCCAGTGACAACCTAGGGGACGTCACTCAATCTATTCCGCTCTCGAGTGACCAGAGGAGCTCCACCGAGATAATATCCCATCTCGGCTTGAGGTCGTGATACACACGAACCCAAAATGCTTTTTTACATGAAAATCCAGTTTTCAAATATACACATGAACATGAATGCAATTATGCGAAAACTCAATTTTCATTTACAAATATGAACATGCGTGCAAATATGCAATGTACCAAACACAACACAAATATCCAATAGCCAACAAAACCCCGCATAATCCAAACACACAACTTCATCCTCCAATCCAACCAACCCCCTTACTCCTCGGACACAGTTCGGCACAACCAACTAGTTCGCAATAAAAATGACTTAATGTAAAAATACATTTAAATCTCAAAAGTTATCTGGAAAAATACTTACAGTGCTATAATATACTTTTCGAATGATCACGGAGATGCTAGAAGTGGCGGCATAGCTAAGCAACAATGCAAAATGCACTATGCCCATGGGTCTCAAAAACCCAATTTCGAATGGGGACAAACTAAGACTTGAGATTATTAAGGAAGGGCTTAGAGGTGCCGGTGAAGCTAGTAGTGTTGGTAGTTGGCCGTGGGTGGCGACATAGGTGGCGGTTGGAGGCTAAAATACCCAAATTGGAAATTAGGATGGAAGACCTTCACTGGTGGCGGATCGAGGCTGAGGATGGGTGGATTAGTTAGCTGGGAGGCTGCCGATGATGTGGTGAAAAGATGGTGGGCAGAGGTGGGGCGACGGCGGCTCAAGGACGCAAAGAAGGCCGCGGCTTGAAGCCTTGCGTGGGGACAAACGACGGTGTGAAAGGGGCTGAAAACGGAGGGGTGAGGTTGTCATCCAGAGGGGAACAAAAGGAAAAGGGTGGTGGCTAACACGGACGGCGCACAGCGGCATTATAGGCGAACGAAAAATCAGACAAAGGAGAGAAGGAGGGGTGTCACGCGGCTGGGAGGCAGGGGAGAAATAAGGAGAAAAAGAAAGAGAAGAAGGAAAAGAAAAGGAGGGAAAAAGAAAAAAGAGGAAAAAATGAAGGGAAAGAAGTAAGTTCCAATCCTCACAACTTGGGTCGGAAAATGATCCAACGAAAATTATTTCAAAACAGAAAATTTAAATAAAATAATTTAAACTCAGTAACTAACTAAAATAAAATAATAATAAAAATCCAACAACACTAATTTTAAAGCCCACAAACAAACAAACTAATGTTAAGAAAGTATATCAAAATAATTTTCACAACTTGAAAAAAAATCATAAAAATAAACCAATGAGAAATCCGATGAATTTAAAACAAGAGAACCAATATTTAAATTAATTAAAATACTCATTCAATTAAAATACACTAAAATACGTAGCATCACATCCTCCCCCCCTTAAAATAAAATTTCGTCCTCGAAATTTGTAAGGTCAAACATCTGCGCCAAAGCAGAATACAAGATACAACTCAGAACATACTTGAAAAAAAACATACCATCAACAACTTCCAAACAAGCATGAGCAATGCTCTCCCAAGTCTACTCTTATAGGCAATTCCATCCTACTCGCACTAGTCTCTCAGTGGCACTTCATGTCTATTACTCCTAGAGCGGCCATGTAATCCAAAATCTTCATATCCACAAAACCTTAATACAACACCCAAGGAATACCAATGATTAATAGCTCCATTCGATAATCTATACTAATCTCAATCGACTCCTATGGTATAACATCTAAACCTTCGTTGTATTCTACCTTCGGTACCCTAATGGCCACTTCCAAAAATAACCATCAATAACATAATTGGTACAACTGAATGATTAATCTCCAATTGCAAGTAACTTCTCAAAATTTCAAGTCACCATTAATTCCTCAAAATCAGCACAAAATTTGAACTCCTAATTACAACCAAAAAATCATGCTCCTACTGCACACTCTGATATTCGCCACATGCATAAAATTTATGTCCTTACAAAAATAACACCATCGAGTACAAGGTGGCTTCATGCCTAATAACTAAATACTCTTACCATAATTTGGTAGAAAATACTCTTTTTCCCAAAACCATGAGCTATCACTCATAGTCCTCAAATAACTCCCACTGACTTAATCAAAATGAATATTCCGCAGAATACATCCATGATCATTGACAGAAAACCAATATCAACCAATCTTAGCATCCCAAATTGAAAACAAATAACATCACCTCAAAATACACCCGTCTCATCTAAGATAAGGAACATACCCTAAAAGGCTCGAATCCATCCCGACCAACCAACAAGAGCGCCTATAAACTTATACCCGACAACCTATACTTAAAAGCTCATTACCTAAATTCTGAATATCATCTAATCTAGTGGGGACTAAACTCACTACGAACCACCATTGACTTCACCAAAATATTATCGAAACCTTCTTGGTAACTCGCCCACCTATTTCTACTCCTATAAGCTAGTATTAGCACAATTAATTCCTTCAATCGTACATCACAATTAAACCTCAAGCCAAGCCAGACTGCTCAAATCTTCAATCCACCAAAAAACTATTGCACAACACCCATGGATCCTAATGCTTTATTAACTCACATATTTGATTATGTTTTCCACCGTTGATGCCTAAGCTTCAACTTTCAAGATTTTATCATACATCATACATGGCGACCCATCAATCTCTCTTCACGTTAAATAACATTGTCCTTAATTGTCCCAACTAGATGCTTAATCTCCAAAGGAAAGTATAGCCTCAAAATTTAAATTCCTATATGACCTCAAGTCACAATGAATTCTGGAAGGTAATCACGACAATTATTGCCAAGCATCATTCCATTTGAGTAACCTGCTTCGACTGCCCACTCCAATCGACTCACCAAAAACTCCAAGTCAAAATCTCTTGAATTTAATACTATTGTATCAAATTCTCTTCAGCACCTACCAAAGCCACTTCTTCCAAGCCAAAAATGAGACTAGGACCTGTACTCACCGAAATCCATACACACTCACAACTACTACGTATTGATCTCATGCACCCTTAGCCAAAACCAAAAAGCCTCCAAATGTGCAAGTGATCCATCACTACCATTTCCATCATCTGGACCCTTTTTTTTTTTTTTTTTAAAGAGTCAAGGCCCCCTGTCCACCAGAGGCCCTTACCTCAACTTTATTAATAAAATCCTCTCGTATGGCAGAGGAAAACCATGATTACAAAAAATTCCCAAACAAAACAAATTTTATTTCTCTCTAATGTAAGGAATCCCCAAATGATCCATACGAATCAAGCCGTGCAAACGAACTTGTTCACAATCCGAACGAACAAAAACCGTGTAAACACCATGCGTCCCTTCCTTAGCCAAGAACCCACCACCATATTTGCTTGCCGAAAAATGTGTCTAAAGCGAGCATTTATTTCATGAGCTAGCTCTGTTAACTCTTCCCAAAAATCCTAAAGAAACCAAAGCCTACAAATTCTGAAAGCAAGTCAATTCATAACTACCGAAGAATCTGATTCTACTAACACATCTCGAATCCACAATTGCTTACATAGCCGAAGCCCATCTAACAAAGCTCTACATTTTGCTACCGTATTAGAGGCAACACCATAGTGATGTGAAAAACCTACTACACACTGCGCATTAGAGTCTCGTATGATACCACCACCCCTTGCCTCTCCTGGATTCATGGAAGCCCCATCGTCAACATTCAGCTTCACCTTTCCCCTTTGTGGCATCTCCCATTTAATAAATGTTAAACATTTCGTTTGAATAGGGGCAACTGGAATCTGCAGACTCTCCATGAACAACCTATCATTCTTCCTCATATACTGGAAAATTTTCAGATTAGAAGCGACGTCCTTGAGAAGAAAATTAATCGATCGAATCATAGCTTCTACCATAAAAGAAATACCCTCCATTCTAGCGGCACAACACTCCTTCCATAAAACCCAAGAAATTAGAATGGGCAACGCTCCGTGTATCCATCCAACTTGAGATTGCTTCGATGCTCGTTGCCACCAAAACATCATCATTCCTCTCCAATTCCTGATCTGCAGTAGTCTTACCTGGCACCGATTAGCAAAATGCCACCATACCTCCTGAGCTCTCGTTCCCTCGCATAATACATGATGCATTGTCTCCATTTTAGGCATTGCACAGCAGTGACATTTAGAAGCTAACGGGATGTTCAGCCGCTGAATATGGTCATCAGTTGGTAATGCACCTTGCTTCACCCTCCAACAAAGAAACGACATCTTCTTAGGAATATTTTGTTGCCATAGCCACTTCCTCCACTGACATAAGTGACCTCGTTTCCTAGTAATCTCCCAGGCAGACTTAGTAGTAAAGTTGCCCCCCAAAGAATGTTTCCAAATCAATACATCTGGTTTATATCTCAGCCGAACACCAGAATTATGAATTAATTGCAAAACCTCATCTGGAACTAAGTCTCGAATGAGGTCAAATTTCGGACCCCTGTCATCTATAACCTCAGCAACCAAAAGTTGATTACTTCCTATGACCGGATATAGATCCTATAAAGGACCACACCCAACCCAATTATCCATCCAAAAATTCAAATTTCCATTTCCAATCAATAACTTAGACTTCAGGATCACTTTCGGTAATACATCAAATATACCCTTCCAAAACCAGGATCCTTTCTTCACCTGGATTGCCTTGTAAATGTGCTCCCGCCCTATATATTTTTTCCGAAAGAAATCTTCCCACATAGACTCACTTGTTAATAGCTTCCAGCCAAACTTCATAAATAAAGAATCATGCACCTCCATCAAATCCCTAACTCCAATGCCGCCCTCCTCCATTGGTTTACAAACCAAACTCCAAGAAACCCACTTTCACTTCCTAAAGTCCATCGAAGAACCCCAAAGGAAGTCCGAAATTTTTTTTTAAGCATTCGAAACACAGCTTTAGGCATTTTCAACACTGATAGCATATGGATTGGCATGCTATTTAATACATGTCTAATAAGAATGATCTTCCCCCAACAGATAAAATCTTGCTCTTCCAACCCACCAATTTTTTCTGAATCCTTGCCAACAAGCCATCAAATAAACTAATCTTCAAACGACCCACATAGAAAGAGATTCCCAAATACAAAACCGGTCATGCGCCCTTATCAAAACCAGAAATCAATTTAAGTTCTTATTTC
Organism: Pterocarya stenoptera; assembly: GCA_003123785.1. Taxonomy (NCBI): domain Eukaryota; kingdom Viridiplantae; phylum Streptophyta; class Magnoliopsida; order Fagales; family Juglandaceae; genus Pterocarya; species Pterocarya stenoptera. The sequence goes on from QEOT01007999.1 coordinate 186,203, forward strand.
CTATCCAAAAAAATATTGGAGGAGAAAAAAATAGTCGACTTACTAGAACTAATTAATTGCCCAAACATCTCTTCATAACGATGGAGTGTTGACATGAGATTCCTAACAAACAACTTTCCATCATTCTCAAAAATCAAGATATCATCCGCATACAACAAATGAGAGATAAGGGTACCCCCACCCAGATGGTACGGTTTTATGCGCCCCAAACTGAATTGATGGTGAAGCATACGAGAAAGAATTTCTTACGACAAAATAAATAAATAAGGTGATAATGGATCACCTTGCTGAAGTCCGCGTGACGCCTAAAAAAAACCTTTAGTACAACCATTCAGCATCACCAAATAGTAAGGAGAGGAAATAGCATTAAAAACTAGACTCCTCCAATTATCTGAAAAATCCAGTCTCCATAAAACTTCCATCAAGAATTTCCAATTAACCCGATCGTACGCCTTTGCCATATCAATCTTCAGCATCACAATTCCACCTCTAACCTTTCGATTAATCCCTTGAGCCAACTCTTGGGCCAAAGCCATATTATCGAAAATACTTCGACCTGGGATGAACGCGGCTTGCTTCTTAGAAATAATTCTATCTAGGATAGGAGCCAATCACACAACCATAATCTTTGTCATAATTTTATACACCACCAAACAAAGACTAATAGGCCGAAATTGCCCAAACCCCACAGGTTCTTCCACCTTAGGAATCAACACGAAATTTGTAGTCCCAAAAAAAGTAGAAAAAGGCTGACCCACAAAAAAATATTTTCCCATCTCAACAAGGTCATCTTTAACAATATCCTAAGCCAAAGTAAAAAAAGAAGTCAAAAATCCATTAGGACTGGGGTTGCAATCCATAGGAATAGACCAAAGAGCATCCTTGACTTCATCAACTGACAGAACCAAACACAAGGAAATATTCTCATCATCTATTACGGCTGGCTGAAGTAAATCAAGCTCTGGTGTGCTAGAATCCACGTTAGTGACGGAAAAGATCTCTTGAAAAAAACGTACTGCTTCAGAATGTATAGCATCAGCCGAATCTAGTACACTACCATCTTGAAGTGACATTCTCTCAATTTTTTTATTCCTTTTCTGCAATCTCATAGCAGCATGAAAAAAACTCGTATTAAAATCCCCATCCATAAGCCATTTAATCCTTGACTTTTGACAAGCCAAAGTTTCCTCCCTGTTAATCCACTACAGGTGTGCTTGTTTTGCATCCATTAACTCACTTTCAGTCTGAACAGAATACGATCTTGCAACCTCCTCCTCCAAACAAAGAATTTGGTCTTCCAGCTTTCTGATTTCCACCTTAACACGACCAAAAACGTCTCTATTCCATTTCACCAGTTCACTTTTTAAATGCTTTAATTTTTTTCTAATCCTCACCATGGCACAACCTTCTACATTTGTCTCCCATACCCTCTGAACCAACGGAGTAAAATCAACATGAGAGCCCCACATACGTAAAAAGTGAAACGGTCTCACACAAGGCTCCCTTTTGCTGAAAAGTTGAAGTAACATTGGGGAATGATCTAACGAAGTACGTGGGAGATAACTAGAGCTAGCCCCCTCAAAAGCATGAATAAAATTCATATTGACCAAAATTCGATCCAATCTCGCCCAAATCCGCCTACCACCATGACGGCCATTACACCAAGATAAACGATTACCTGTGAAAGGAAGATCAAGCATCGCAAAATCATGAATGCACCTATTAAAATCACCCTTTGCCCGAGGAGCCTGAAACACACCCCCCACTTTTTCACAATCACTTTGAATAATATTAAAATCACCCTCAACGAGCCAAGGAAACCCTTGTGGGTCTGGCAATCTGAGAAATTCTCAAAGCTCCATCCTTTTCTCACGAAAACAGCTAGCATACACAAAAGTGGATAAAACACGCCTCAATCCATAAGAGAACCAACCCGACATTGCTTGTTCCGAAAGAGAAATTAGCTCAAACTCCAAATCCTCTGCCCAAAACAACCATATTCCCCCCCCCCCCACATCCGCATTAGTAACAAAAGACAGAAGCCGCATCCATCTCGCCCAGCAACAACATTTATTAGCAAGTAAAAAAGGTTCTAAAATAGCCACCACCAACATCCTTGAAATCAACAATAATCATTTCCTAAATCTGCACCATCTATTATCATTAAAATTGAAATGAATCAAATCCTAAACCTGCCACTGTAACCTCGAGCTAAAAACAATCATTTTTCGAACTAGATCAAGCCAGCGTACCAAGTCTACAAAACTAAGAACTCAAATCTTATTATAAATCAGTCCTTCAAATCTGCAATTTTACAACCTTAAATTATATAAGAATCAATCTTCGAAATCTACAAGATCAATGACCTTAAATCTAAAACAATCGCCTAAACAACTTGCAGATTCTAAAGCCCCAAATGATACCAAATTGCTTATCTGAATCGGTAAAATCTAAAACTTCTAGTTTGATAAATCCCTCAAATGTTCATTGAACCTACCACCTTAAATCCCATAAACTTATTTCCTAAAAACTATAGGGCCTAAAACCTTAGTTGAACTTTTCATAAATCTATCCTCGAAGTTCGTTGAACTTACAACCTCCTACACCATAGACTCATTACATAAATTCTACGGAACCTAAGACCTCAATTATCTTAAGCGATTTAAAGCTATTCCCCTCCTCAGTTGCGACTTCAGTTCCTACTCCATAGAGTTCACCTAGACCATGTTGTTCCCTTCAAACCTCGATATTAAAAACAAAACAATCGCTAAGAGTTCAGGCCTACTACACTAAATGTTCATGCCTAACAATAACATTCACGATCGTACCATCTTCCTGCCATAATGTAACCCTTAACCCACTTTTCACCTCCAGACAAAACAAACAAAATAAAACAAAACAAAAAAAAAATTAAATTAAATAACATAAAATAATAACATAAATGAAATAACATACGACAAAATGAATAAAATAAATAAAGTAGTACACAACAAAATTATTAAAACAAATAAAATAACCTACCATAAAATAACATACAATAAAATAAATAAACAAACAAAGTAGTATACAATAAAATAAATAAAACGGACTTTCTTCCGCTCCCCCCTAACTCTCCCGAACTCTCCCCCCTAAACTAACTCACCATCGAGATCGGCCAGAGGGGGTGGGAGCTTAGGCTCCTCCCCCCTCACCCTTGCTCTTTTCCCATCTGTATTTCCTTTTAGTGTAGTTTTAGTTTATTTTTGTGTGTTTTCAGGCCAGCCAAAGGGGAATCGGAGTTCGTGACTTTCCGGCACTCAGCAGACAACACGCACCCCACCAGGAGATTACCATGCCGCCGATCTGCAAAACCTCAAAATGCGGCCTCCATCAGAGTGGCGCGTAGCCCGCACGCGCGGGTCATAGAATTCGGAGTTCGCCAGCGCGTGAGCCCCACGCGCCACCAAGGAACAGTCTGCCGCTGCAACGCGCCGCAGTTCCTAACTCGGCACCTCTGGTTCTTCCAAGCTCGACCGTAGGTTTCTCCTCCAACTGCCTTTTCGTGCACTGATTTTCCGCTTACAGTGTTTTCACATTGTAATTTTCTTTATGTCTTGTCTTTACATTCTAGTAAATAAAAATCCAAAAATGTAACGCCATTTGGACCTAGGTCCGAATGGATGTTGTGTCCCGGCTTCGCGATGGCGGAGAAGATTGGGTTTCCAACTCCATATCCCGCTTTGTTGGGTATGGAGGTTTGTTTGTTGGGTTTCTGTTACCTCTATCTTAGATAGAGGGGTGTTGTCTCTCAGACTTCTATCTGTAGAGATTGCCGTCTGGACTAGACCAAGCCAGCAGCGGAAGTGTGTTGGGAAACTTTTATCGTCTGTAATTGACTTCTTTTAAGTCAACTTTGTATGTCTCCTTTCATGAATGGAACAAGATTCTCTTTTATCAAAAAAATAAAATAAAATAAATAAAACCAATAAAAATAACATACTTTAAATTAAATAATTTCAATTTACAGTACTGCACCTATGGGACATGTGGTTTTACCCAGAGCCGAGCTGCTCTGATACCACTTGTGACGCCCTGACTACCACGTATAGAAACGCGGGAATCATGACATCGGGAAGATGACAGCACGGGTTATGCATCCCAACGATAAGTGCTCAAGTATGTGCAACATGCAACAAGAGCACCACAAAAGTCGCAACGGTTAATTAAAAGTAGCCAACTAAGTACCAGAATTGTTTAATACAAATATCCAAAATAGAAGCATTACTGAAATTATAAAGTTATCCATGAAATAAAGTAAAAAGTCAAATAAATAAACAAAAGGGAAACAAATCCCATAATCCAAAAAAAGCAACCACATGTCACTCCTTCTGCGGAGCCAATCCCCCATGCTCTTCGTTCTCATCTGCATCAAAATCTACAGTACCGCAGGTAAGTAATAATCCAAACAACCCACAAGATAAAAATACATTAATGCAATAAACAATTATGCATGCATATGACGAAATATGCCTTAGACCCAAAACATCATTTTCCCTAAAAATGAATATTTTTCAATACACGCCAAAATTTCATTTTGGCCCAAAACAATAATCCACCATTTTCTCAGAAAAAGGTCCACATAAAATCATTTTCTCCAAAACCCGTTATTTCCCAGAAAATAGCCCAAATATCTATTTGTAAAAAACCCGCAATTTTTCCAAAAAATTGCCTATTATCCAATTTTACCGTATGCACCATGATCTCCCTTAGAGCATTGGCAATGGCTAGAAGTCCAAAATTTAGCTAGAATCTTAACTTTTGGCTATAGTATCAACTTTTGACTAGGTGAGTCCACATTGGACTAGCCATCTTAAAGTCAAAATAATAATATAATATTATATATTTTAATAATATTTGACAATTTTTTTTTTTATATTTTGCAAATACACTTCATATATTTTAATAATATTTGACAAAAATAAAAAATTATACAACAATTCTTGAAACCAACAAACTAATTTTTGTCAACCCTTCTTTTTTTGTTAATATTTTTAGTTGTGAGATACTACGCTTGTAATATAATTGTTATTTTGTTGAATTAATTTAGCAATACTCGAGGAGCACAAAAAATTAGTAGAGCTTAGTAAACAAGAAAGGTAAGTGGGTTGATTAATTCTTCAAACATCAAATTAGAGTGGCACAATACAACTATCATTATGGAGTCATAAGTCCACATTCCCATCTCAAATCAAGACCATCCAAACCCTTGGTCATTACCAGCAATCACAATCACATAAGGTGTATTAACAACAACAAGTAAATATACAATCACAATCCTTGGTTATTACCAGCAACCACAATCATATAGACCTTTATTACATATCAATGGAAGAAGATGTGTCAAGGTAAGTATTGCTTGTAGATGAAAACACAGGAAAATAAAGTGTTCCATAAAGAGGTAGGATATATATAAACATGTAAACTCCAACCAAGAATGATACAAAATAAAATAAACAGACAAGACATTATAAACTAAAACAAATCCAGGTATAAACTCTTACAAGTGCATGTCTTCTACTTTTCTTGCAATCAGATAATGAGGCACAAAAATAAAACCGCATCAGTCAAAACTCTTAAAACCGCATCAATCAAACCTTTTGAAATAAAAAGCTGAATCAGTAGTAGAGTTTCAGAATAAGATTCCTCCAAAATCTTTTGAAATAAGAAATAAAAATAAGTTATTCTAATAAGTGCAAAGGCCATCAATTAAAAGTACCACATTGAAAAGAAATAGGTCACTTACCTACAATAATAAGGCTGCGCACATTATATGTATATATTTATATATATATTTGAGGGACATTAGAAAATTGAATAAAATTCCTTTATAGGTGTATATATATGTTAGAGGCATATATGCACAACCAAAGTATTACTTATGCAAGTTATAGGTAAAACAATGACCCATTCTACTATGAACAAGTAGCATGTCAACAACAAACCAAAACATAAGGCTGCACACAAGCAAAGCAGAACATATGTTTTCAAGCCTTATGCAGAGTAGGGGCATCATCACCAATGCCCACACATCACCCATATATGTGGAGCAGAGCATGCTTGATTGCACAAGCAAAAGCTAGTCTCCAAAAGCAGAGCATCACCTTTCTGCTAGCAGATGAGTTTGCCTCACTTCCCCACATCCTCAGACCTATATAATATAATATTTACTCATTACATCATTGCTATCCCTTGCTGCATTACTTATTCATAGATACATACAAGCAGACATACATACATTAAATTTATCTTTAAGCAATAAGCTATTGAAAAAATAGCTAGAAACTAAACTCTTCTTACTTCCAATCTGCATGTTCTTCTTCGTGTTAAATTCCATAGCATGTGCATATGCAGAAGGATCTTTGGTACCTTGATCCCAGTTCTAACTAGTGTTTATCATAGTGGTACTAAACTCAATATCATTCATCACTAAAGTCCACCCAATCCTATTCTCAAACTACCTTGGTCACATTCTATACTATCACATAAACTACCATTTCCAACACCTTGATGGACCTATATCCCTAGAATTGACAAAAAATCATTTCCTAAATTTGCACCATCTATAATCCTTAAATTGGATCAGAATCGTTTCATAAAATCTGCCAACCCTATAACCTCAAACCCAATAATAAACATTTTTCGAATTATGCACTTTCCATAACTTCATAAAAGTATAATCATTTTGGAGAGTTTGCATAATCAACACCTTCAAATCTCATAGAGAAATTTGCTTCTTGTAAATATACATATCAATAATTTAAATTTGATTAAAACTCATGATTAAGTCTGTCACGTTGAACATCGAAGTCCTAAGATTGAACCCAATATAATAAAACTAGAAGTTTCCTAATTTATAAGAATCAAGAATCAAACAAGACATTTATCTTAATGTAATTGTTGCAAGCAAAAAACTGCTAGACCCAAATTCTGCTTCTTAACTTCCCAAATTTGAAGAACCAAAGATTACATACAGAAAGGGAGCAACGCTGCGAAGAATAGACTTTGGTGAGGCAACCAGTAAATCAAAACCCATGTAAAGCAAAACACACGAAAAAATCTAAATCGAAAATCAGTTTGTAAGAAATACCCAAATGGTGATTTTGTTGTGACAGATTTGTGGAGGAAATGCGCATGTCTCTTGTGGGCTGGAAGACGACGGCGTGGACTGGAAGACAACGGCGTGGAAGATCGACGGAGAGAAGAGGGTGTGGACGATCGAAGACGACGCAGTCTATGTGTTTCGCACGTTCGAGATGAAAGAAAAAGAAAAACGAGGGAAATGGAGAAAGAACGAGGGAAAGAGAGAGGACAGATAGAAACAATAAAATATAACTTTGAATGATGAACAGGACCTCGCCGGATATAGAGAGGACTTAAGAAATACTGTAGCATTAATGTTAAACTTCAGAAATTTAGCTAGGCCAATTTAGATACTTTTTCTCTTATTTGCTTTCAATTTGGATTTACATTGGCAAATGGCTAGGCCATTGCCAATGCTCTTAGGGACCATCTGCACACCATGGGTTATGACCTTGTGAGTGACTTTGTAACGAGCAATGCCCAGTTCCACGTCCAGCGCGTTCGTGGTCAAGTATCCTCTAGCCCCCGCCAGCAAAAGGGGTCACGGAGTCGGCACAAGAGCATTACCATCCCGTTGTGGCCCAGCGACAACCCAGGGGATGTCACTCAGTATATTCCACTCCCTAGTGACTAGAGAAGCTCCACCCAGATAATACCCCATCTCGACTTGAGGTTGTGATACACACGTACCCAAAATCCGTTTTCACATGAAAACCCAGTTTTTAAATATACACATGAACATAAATGCAATTATGCAAAAACTCAGTTTTCATTTACAAACATGAACATGAGTGCAAATACGCAATAAACCAAACACGACACAAATATCCAACAGCTAACAAAACTTCGCATAATTCAAACACACAACAACTTCATCCTCCAATCCAACCAACCCCTTTACTACTCGGACTCAGTTCGACACAACCAACTAGTTCACAGTAAAAAAGAGTTAGCACAAAAATACATTGAAATCTCAAAAGCTATTTAGGAAAATACTTACAGTGCTATCATATACTTTTCGAAAGATCACGGAGATGCTAGAAGTGGCGGCACAACCAAGCAACAGTGCAAAATGCACTATGGCCGTGGGTCTCAAAAGTCCAATTTTGAATGGGGACAAATTAAGACTCGAGATTACTAGGGAAGGGCTTAGAGGTGTCGGTGAAGCTAATGATGGTGTTAGTTGGCCGTGGGTGGCAGCGTAGGTGGCTGTTGGAGGCAAAAATGCCCAAATCGGAAATCAAGATGGAGGAGTTTCACCAGTGGCGAATTGAGGCTGAGGAAGGGGGATAGGTAGCTGGGAGGCCGCCGGTGATGTGGTGAAAAGATGGTGGCCGGAGGTGGTGCGACGGCTGGGCAGGGACTCAAAGAACGCCGCGGCTTGAAGCTATGCGTGGGGACAAACGGCGACGTGAGAGGGGTTGAAAACGGAAGGGTGAGGTTGCCGGCCAGAGGGGAAGAGATGGAGAAGGGCAGTGACTGACACGGACGGTGCACGGAGGCGCTACAGGTGGACAAATGAGAGAAGGAAGGGTGTCGCATGGCTGAGAGGCAAGGGAGAAATAAGGAGAAAAAGAAAGAGAAGAAGGAGAAGAAAAAGAGGAAAAAAGAAAAATGAAGGGAAAGAAATGAGGTCCAATGATCCAACTTCTCTCCTTTGGTCACAAAATGATCCCACGAAAATTATTTTAAAACAACAAATTTAAATAAAATAATTTAAATGCAATATCTAGCTAAAATAAAATAATAATAAAAATCCAACAACACTAATTTTAAAGCCCACAAACAAACTAATTTAAATTAAAGAGTAATGTAAATGCAAAACAATAATTAATATTAAGAAAGTATATCAAAATAATTTTTACAACTTCAAAAAAATCATAAAAATAAACCAATGAGAAATCCGATGAATTTAAAACAAGAGAACCAATATTTAAATTAATTAAAATACTCATTCAGTTAAAATACACTAAAATACGGGATATCACATCAATTTAATCCCGTCTTGTTTCCATTACCTCGATTCCCACAGTAGGTACTTCCACAGTTTGGATCATTGTATTTTCTAGCAATCCTCTCGTCCGAACGCAACATGCGCCAACTTGAATGCTTTTTTATTTTCTGTCATCCACACTTCCTGAATCTGGAAATACTTGAAATGGGGGCTTTCGGCCTCTACCAATGCTAGAGATTTCTTCCATTTTTCGCTCTTTACAGCAAAATCCCCTTGCACTTGATTTACCACTACCTGAGAACTTGCCCATACTTCGATCTCGGTGGCGCCTAAAGACTTGGCCACCAGTAGTTCTGAAAATCTACTCATAATTTGTACTCTGCCACATTATTCATTGTTTTGAATGCCAATTTGATGCCATAATTGTATTCTTCTCCTTTGGATGCCACGATATGCACCCCCACTCCCCCTCCAGCCCAGCAAGATAATCTATCAATGAATATTTGCCATGGCTTTACAGGGGCTACATCATCATTCTCTACTGGGAAACCGGTAAACTTAGCAAGAAAATCCACTAACACTTACCCCTTTATGGTGTTTCGTGGCACGTAGTCGATGTCGAACTTTCTCAATTCTATTGCCCAATTCATAAGTAAGCCTGAGGCGTCCAGTCGTTATTGCACATTTTTTAAAGGGGCTAACAAAAGGACCTGCACTGGGTGAGCTTGAAAGTATGGACACAGCTTGCACGTAGTTACTACTAGCGCAAAGGCTAGCTGCTCTATGCGGGGGTACCTAGCTTCGGCCCCCCAATATTCCGACTGGTGTAGTAGACTAGCCTTCGAACCCCCTCCTTTTCGCGTACCAATGTTGAAGAGGCGGCCTGAGGGGAGACCGCCAAGTACAGGATCATGTTTCTCCACACCAGGGTTGGCTGAGGAGCTGTGGGCTTGTGAGGTACTTCTTGAGGTCTTCAAATGCATGGTTGCACTTGCCATCCCATGGCTTTGCCTTCCGCAAGACTTGAAGAAAGTTAGGCATTTGTCGGTGGATCTTGACACTAACCTATTGAGGGCGGCTACCCACCCACCCAGCCTTTGCACCTCATTTATGTTTCGAGGTGGGGCCATGCTGAGGATGGCCTCCACCTTCTCAAGGTTGGCTTTGATTTCGAGTTCGGACGCCATGAATCCTAACAACTTTCCCTATCCCACACTGTTAGACAGCCACTCCAGGTAATGAGCTTCTCGAATGAATCCTGCATTGAGCAGTCAGTCCACCTTCTCGGCTGTGGCAACAGTCTTTTCTTCACTGATGCTTCGACGTTTCTTCCTTACTGCTTTAGCCTTTGCATCTACGCTCAGGCTATGTTGTATGACTTCGGGCGCTATTTCAAGCATATACTCGTGGCTCCAAGCGAACACGTCCTCGTGCTCAGCGAGCAGTTGCCGCATGGTGCTTCGGGCTTCAGATGTCATTTGGTTGCTAATCTTTACTCCGACTTCTGATCGATTTGGATCGAGAGCGACAAGCTCCAATGGCCCGATTGGTTCTGCTTTCCAAAGCTCCTGCTTATCTTGGACTTCGGTTATGACCTCATGCACAGTCTATATCTGGCGGCAAGGTGCAGCCACCCTTTGCAGGATACAACTTGCTTACCCCACCATTCGTTGGCATCTCTTTGCAGGCGTGTGTATAGCTTTCTTCTATTACGCCCTTCTCACTCCCCTATACTTGACTTTCTTGTTGATTGAGATCCATGCCATTGGTAGTATTAGCAACTTTTGAATTACCTAGAGCGGGTTGCCCCAAGCTCATGAAGTACACGTAAGATCTATAACGATTCGTCAGACGACACCACTGTTAACATCGTGTTTCACACACTTTTTGGCCAAACTCCAACAACTCAGGTCTTCCAAAATGGGTCTACAAAAGATGGTGGAAAAGCAACTAGGAGAGGGCAATCTTGGAGCCAAGGAATCTCTGATGCCAAAGTTAGTAAGTATTATTGAAAGTTTGTAAATATGTTAGAGAGTCTAGGGATCAAAGATTTTTTTCGTACCTAAAGCTTGCTATTTATACCGTGGGTTGGGGGAGGTGCAGATCATCTTTGTCTCCACAAAGTTCATGTCTCTCTGGTTGTTTCTGTTGTTAGAGTCCTTTAATACGGTGCGGCTCTGCGACAGCACCATAAATATGGCATGTAGCTCGGTAGTGGCGCCATTAATGCGGCGTGGTTTTATGGCTTTCCATCTATTTCTTGTGAGCCGTAGATGGTCTAATATCGATGGATTGAGAACCATCCGCATTTCCCGTCGTGCTCTGTATAGGTTTGTGGGTTTTGAATGCGACCCAGGCTGTTAGGCTGACCTGTCTTGTCAACTACTCGACTCCTTTTCTTGGTAGAGGTTTTGCCCCCTACGCGGACTTGGTGGCCTTTGAGCCGGGTATTGAGCTGAGGCCCAGTGGGCTTTGTGAAGTGTGAAAAATCCCTTTACGCATCCCTTTTATAAAACAAAAAGTGTAGGTTGAAATTGGAGCAAAAATTATAATATAGTAAGTTTGTTACAACACTCCCAAATGTAAAAGAAAAATTATAGAGAAAATCACTCTATTCCAGAGGAGCTCCTCCAGAAAAGAAGAAAGAGATGGAAGAGGAAAATAAAAGTTCTATTACATTCCAGTTTGATTCCTATAAACAAATGCCTTCAGTACATATAAGAGCCATAATGAGGGAGTGTTGTCCTTGTAGCGGAGTTGATCTTGAAGGGTTCCATTAGGAAGATACTCAAAGATAAGAGCTTTTTTTTTTTTTTTTTCAAAAAGATACACTTTATTAAAGACCCTCACTTTTAGCGGATGAATACCTTTACTAAAACTCAAACGATCCAAAACAAACCAACAACACTAAAATGACCCAATACAAAAAGCCTCACAAACTCAGATATGGCAAACCCGAATAATCTAGTCTCAGCAAACCTCTCACCTCCCTCAGCAACTCCCTTAAGCAATCGCACAAATTTGAGATGCCATCCGCACCCATATGTGCCAAGAAATCTGTCAAACTATTTCCTAGACGATAAACATGTTGCACTCGAAAATCAATCCGATGAAGCAATTCCAGAATTTCACTCCAATAGTCTTCCAAATACCAGGTCATGTTACAACGTGTTCCTATGATCCAATTAACAACAACCAAGGAATCAAGCTCCAGCACCACACAGGTTGCTCCTAATCTCTTCACTTGCCTAAGACCATGCAACAAACCCATCATCTCTGCAACATTATTTGTGCCAGACCCCATTGATACTGCAAAAGCGTAAAAAGCTTTCCTTCTTGACTTTGCAGCACACCACCTGCACCAGCATCACCTGGACTCCCATGACTACATCCATCCGTATTGAATTCTACAAGAGACCTACACGTCAAATGGTTAAGGTTTTAAGGGTCTTTTGGAAAAACCGTACTTAACGGACTTAACGTAAAAACAGGAAAAGTTAATAGAAAAAAACAAAAGTTACTATTCACAATTAGATAACTACTTATTATAATAGAGTATATTTATATTTATTTATATATATGTATATGTATATACATATATATATATATATAAAAGGAATACTGCTAACCAGCATACCAAATTATAAAGAGAAATTGATGAATATCTTTAAATATAGTCTCTCAGAAACTACAACACAAAGATCGATAGACAGAAACTGCAACTTTAAAACAAAGTCTATATGTACGCACTCGTGAATTTAATTGACAAGAACAACTTCGAGCATGATACTATTTATAAGCTGGAAATATTCATACTTGCATGTAATTACAGGCCGATGATGATCAGCAGATAAATAAGATGGATGGATCGCCGCAACACTCGTCAATTAGGAAGCAGCAACAGAGAGCAGCTAAACTGCAAGAAAACACAGAAATTATTTTTTTAAAAGATTTAAGACAAAATAATTAACCACCTTCAGGAACTCTTTATTCTTTTTTTTTTTTTAATTTTTATTTTGTAAGAGATCGAGAGATCAGCTATGGCAGTCTACTGCAGCCACATGCATGGTGATGGTGAGAGATTAATTTACCATCCCTCGAGGAAACCTGGTTCTGATCTCCTGGGTGGTGCAGCAGCATATTGTGGAGGTGCCATCACTGGGGGTCCTTGATAAATAACCTGTAAAGATTACCCCCGACCAAATTGACAAAAAATGTAAACAAATTGATTTAGAAAAATTCATTGATTTCATCATATTCTAAGAGGCCAGGAAAATATTTAAGACTACTAATATTAAGGCAGAATTCTTCAAAACTAAAACCAAATATGTGAGACTAATTAATTAAGTGAAGTGACAAGCATATATATTAACTCATGCAGAAAAGCATGTAGCAGCATGATGTGCCAAAAGGAATATATCTTCAAAGACATTAAAAAGTACCATTCCTGATCACGCTAATCACAGAAATTTATATTTTAGAGCTTTCCCACTCAAACAAAGGAAGGTTTAATCCTTTTTTAAAATCTAGTTTTTAGTTAGTAGTTCAACCCGTGATTCGACAAGAAACATTAAAGGCTTTAATCCGAAAACACAGGGGATATAGCAGAAAATAAAGAGAGAGACGAACGAAGTAGTAGGTAGGAAACTCGTTGAAAACGGTAAAGATGATCAGAAATTAGGAGAAGAAAAAAAAAAAAAAAAAAAAAAAAAAAAAAAAAAAAAAAAAAAAAAAAAAAAAAAAAAAAAAGAAGAAGAAGAAAAGGAAGTCGGCATACCTTGGGCAGGGTAAGCATATGGGTACTTAGGCTCTTTCATCACTGCTTAACACACACAAAGACTGAACCTTTTACTCTGAAGCACAAAGAGATCAGCAAACAACTGGACAATGATACTGTGAGAAACCTCAGCTATTCTGGGTTTTATATCGAATTTAAAGGAGTTGGTATCATGCACACGCAAACACACAACCACCCCAAACTTTTGTTAGTATTATATATACATGTTTTGAAAAAGTAGAAGTTATTCTTTTTCTCTCTTACTTTCTCTAAATATATATCTGCACTTTCGTTAATTATGTTCTCTCAGATCTACATTTCTTCTCATTCTGTTCCTTCTGTATCCTTCCTTCCGCGTCATCTTTTTCTTTCTCCCCCCATAAAGGTAGTTTTAATATCACAACAGAAGATTTAGTTTTTCCTTTCTGAGCCGTTAGGTCTGAGTAGAGGGTTTTCTTTGCCTAAGTGCAGCTCTTGTTACGTTGGTTCGTTTTCGTGGAGGTGATTTCTGTTACGTGAAGTCTCTGTTGTTAGTGGCAGCATGGCGGATGATATAGAAGGGTTATATCAATGGCTATCCTTGATAGAACAAGAGGAGGAAGAAGTAGTGGTGGAACTAGTGTATTGGAAGATCTTTCTCTGTGCAAAAGGAAGGGTTTGTTTTTGTCTCTTTCTTCGAAAAAACATTTCAATCGAGAAGCTTTTAAGTTGACTATGAAGCGAGCATGGTGTCCGGTTTGGGGACTGTGTTTTCATGATCTCAATGCAAATCTATTTCTGGCAGAATTTGAGGATCTACGTGATAAAGAGAGGGTGCTAAGAGAGGGCCCTTGGTCTTTTGACAAGCACCTAGTGTTGATGCAGGAAGTGGATAGGAGTAAGCAGGTACATCAGATAAAGATTCAGGAAGCTATTTTTTGGGTACGTCTTCATGATCTTCCGTTGAGGGCTTGTAATGCATGTGTGAGGGGCCGTATTGGTAAGAAAATAGGGAGGGTTGAGGAAGTGGATCTGGAAACGGGAGAGGTGGCTTGGGGGGAATTTCTAAGAGTAAGGATCACACTTGATGTATTGAAACCTTTGCTCAAGGGTACCAAGTTTTTAATGGGGAATGGTGAATCTTATTGGGTCCATTTCTCTTATGAGAGATTACCTAATTTCTGTTACTAGTGTGGTTGTTTAGGACACGGGGAAAAGGACTGTGGGATGAGAAAGCATGCAAATCAGGATGACAAGGTGGACTCCTTCCCTTATGGAGTATGGCTCAGGGCAACTAGCTATGGTGATCTATTTCGGGATGGTTGTTCATGGGAGAGGAGAGATAGCCAGTGACCAGGACGAAGGGATACTCCATCAGACGGCCGTGAGGGGGGGCTGGCGGTGGTCGAAAATTTTGGTGTAACGTCTCCTGATGCTTCGACAAAAGATCAATGAGGCTGGCAGTTTCGCAACATCTACGGAGTGTGTTTTGGAGGAACTGATGGATGGCGATGAGAAATCTGGAAATGTTGTTGAAGGTAACGAGATATCAGGGACCGTTGCAGAAGAGATCCCTAACATTGGGGAAGACGTTAATCTAGCAGGAATATCTGTTTCGAATGTTGGATTTTCTAAGTCTGTAGATGGGCCAGTTCAGGATGGTCATAAGGTGGACATGAGCCTAGCTTCATATGGACGCCCAGATGGTTTTACTAGTAAAAAGTGGAAACGACTGTCGTTTCTCTCTACCCCTACCAATTATGCGATTGAGATAAGTTCGACTGGTGCTTCTCACGGGCTTTCTCTTTCTAAAAAAAAGAAAAGTCTTGATCAAGGAAGATGAAGATGCAATTAGGTCTACTAAGCGGGCAATTTCAAAGGATGGCCTTGTTACGGAGCCAGTTCAGAGTGAAAAAACTAGATCGGTGGTGGCTATTGAGCAGCGTCGCCGTACCAAATGAAGTTTCTAAGTTGGAATGTTCATGGGCTTGGGAACCCACGGGGCATTTGAACCCTCTACGGTTTGGTGAAGAGGGAAGCTCCCACAGTCCTATTTTTATAGGAAACACGTCTGAAAGCTCATGAATTCAAGGTATGTAAATTTAAATTAGGGTTTGCAAATTGTTTGGTGGTGGATTGTAGAGGTCGGAAGGGGGGTCTTGCTTTTTTGTGGGTTCGAGATGTTAATTTGTCAATTATTTCTTATTCTCAATGTCATATTGATGCACTAATCGAAGAGGATTCTAGGATTGGGTCTTGGTATTTTACTGGATTTATGGGTTTCCTGAAGTTGCTCAACTATACAAAACCTGGGATTTGTTACGATCACTTGGAAGGAATAATGGTGAAACTTGGTTGGTTATTGGTGATTTGAACGAACTCTTGCATCACCATGAGAAATGGGGTGGAAGACCTCAGCCACATAGGTAAATTTTAGCTTTTCGAGATGTGTTAAATGATTGTGCTTTGAGGGATATGGGGTTTAGGGGGACAAAATTTACATGGAGTAAGAGAAGGGGTGGATCTCATGGTGTTAGTGAGAGACTGGATAGGGCTCTGGCATCTAGTTCATGGGGGAATAGTTTCTCTAATGCTTCTGTGACACATGGGGTGGAAGCTTATTCTAATCACATTCCTATTTGCGTGAATACTGAAGGGGAAAGGGTTGTTGTAAGGGGTAGAAGGCAGTTCAGGTTTGAGGAGATGTGGATAGGTGAGAAGGCTTGTGATGATATTATCAGGTCCACATGGAGGAGAGGGAATGAGGGGATTAGTATGTTTGGTCTAATGGATAAGATAAAGGAGTGTGGAAGTCAGTTACATAGTTGGAATAAAAATTGTTTCGGAATTGTTCAGAAGCAGTTACATTTGGCAAGACAAAATATGGAATTGTTGCATGCTTCAGATCCAGTGGGTGAACACAAGGAAGATCATGAGAGGGCTAGAGAGGAGGTGCAGAAATTGATGGAAAGGGATGAGGTGATGTGGAGGCAAAAGTCAAAGGCTTTGTCGCTCAAGGAAGGGGGCAAAAATTCCAGCTATTTTCACAAAAATTCCAGCTATTTTTACAAGTTCAAATCCAAGTGGACATGCTACGTTTCTTAAGTCTCTTGCTGGTAGAGTTACTCTAGTCATGAATGAAGGGTTGAGTCAGAGGTATACTACAGCTGAAGTCCTGAGGGCCTTGGCTAAAATGAACCCATCCAAAGCTCTTGGTCCAGATGGGATGTCTCCGGCTTTTTTTCAAAAATATTGGCACATGGTGGGCAATTCTATCCTTGAAGCTGTTTTACAAGCTTTGAATTCAGGTGTTTTCCCTCGATCTCTTAATCATACTTTTATCACTCTCATTCCTAAGAAGACAAATCCTTCTGTGGTTTCTGATTATAGGCCTATTAGTCTTTGTAATGTGGCCTACAAATTGATCTCAAAAGTTATTTCAAATAGGTTGAAATCTATTTTGCCTAGTATTATTGGGGAGAGTCAAAGTGCGTTTGTGCCGAGGCATTTAATTACTGATAATGTACTAATTGCTTATGAGTTAGTACATTTTTTAAAGCACAAAAATAAGGGGAAAAAAGGTTTTATATCTTTGAAACTGGATATGAGTAAGGCCTAGTTGAATGGAGTTTTATTAAAAAGGTGATGGAAGTGATGGGGTTTAGGCTAGGATTTGTTTCTTTGGTGATGTATTGTATTCAAACGGTCTCTTTTTCTGTTTTGCTTAATGGGGAGCCAAAGGAACCAATTATTCCTCGTAGGGGGTTGAGACAAGGGGACCCGTTGTCTCCTTATCTTTTCCTTCTTTGTACTGAAGGGCTTTCTTCTTTATTGAATGCAGCAGGTATAAGGAGGGACATTTTTGGGATTAAAATATGTAGGGGTGCTCCAAACGTTAATCATTTGCTGTTTGCGGATGATAGTGTTATCTTTTGTAAGGCCGAAGTAGAGGAGAATAGGAGAGTTCAAGCTGTCCTATCAGTTTATGAGAGTGTGTCTGGACAGAAAATTAATAAGGAAAAAACTTCCATAGTTTTTATTAGCAATGTGGGTAGGGATGTAAGGGAAGAGCTTCGGTTGTTATGGGGAAATGGTGAAATACAACAGTATGAGAAATATCTTGGATTACCTCCAATTGTTGGTAGATCAAAAACAATGGCCTTTCAATCTATAAAGAAAAGGGTATGGCAAAAACTGCAAATTTGGAAGGAAAAATTGTTGTCTCAAGGGGTTAAGGAGATTTTACTAAAAGCTGTTGCCTTATCCATTCCCACTTATTCTATGGGCTGTTTTCTTCTGCCTACAACTTTCTATTCGAATTTGGAAGGTTTGATGGCAAGATTTTGGTGGGGACAAAAAAAAGAGGAAAGAAGGATTTACTGGATTAGTTGGAATAATATGTGTGAAGGGAAGGGTAGAGGTGGTATGGGGTTTAAGAAGCTCAGATTTTTTTAATCTTGCTCTACTTGCAAAACAAGGTTGGCGGTTGATACAAAATACTGATTCTATGCTATACAAAATTTTCAAGGCTAGATATTTTTGAAAGTCCAATTTTTTGGAGTCTAGCTTGGGAAATTACCCCTCTTATACTTGGCGTGGTATTTAGGAAGTTAAGAAATGGGTGTGAGATGGTTGTAGATGGCGGATTAGAGATGGTAAGACTGCATGGTTATGGACAGATCAATGGCTTCCAGGACATACAACTTTGGCTCAAGAGTTTGAAGTACGAATACAAGATGGAGAGGCTATTGTGGCTTCTATCATTGATGAAGAAACAAGGGGGTGGAATTTTCCAAAAATTAGAACTCTCTTCAATCCAATGGTGGTGAATGCTATCAACAAAGTCCTTATTTTTCCTGAAGGAACAGCTTATAAATTGGTATGGAGTCAAGAGAGGAATGGACAGTTTTCAGTGAAAAGTCTTCTTCAAAGGGGAGGCACAGATGGGCTCCAATACATCAGAGTCTTCCTTGAGGGGGAGGCAGCATAGATTATGGAAAGCTTTGTGGAGGATGAAAGTTCCAAACAAAATCAAAGTATTTGCATGGCAGTTGTGTAAGGACAGTTTACCATCTAAGAATAATTTAGTACTGAAGAAGGTGATTACAGAAGCTACTTGAAGTTTCTGTCAGCATCCAATAGAGGACTTGGTTCATGCAGTTTTTACTTGTATTCAGCTCCGCAATCTATGGGTGCAATATTTCCCTTCTTTGATAAACCTTAGGTCTCTTACAGTGTCTGATCTGGTGTTACAACTTGTGGAGGGGATAGATTCTAATATGTTGGAGCAATTTTTTTACCTAGATAGATGTCTATGGAAATTTGCGCATTCCCATCGGCCCATCCTTATTTTGGTAGGGGTGTGGAATATTCCCTTCTAAAACTTCCAACCTCATTTGGAATGTTAATTTTTTAAGCATTCTAATAATATATATAAAAAAGAATCGAGAGACGAAGAATTAAGAGATGTGCCAAACCATACTAATCATTTCAAATTCTATACCATCACCACTCGTTTCATAGAAGAGTTATAGTCATAAAGAAATTTTATAAAAGTAAATTTATAAACTGACATGACATATATATATATATACCACAAGCCACATTATATATGAATTTATTTTCTGAAATTCTTTTATGGTCAAAGCATTTCTATTAATTTATAGCTAGCAGGAATCTCAGTCTCATTTATTGGTGGTTTAGACGTAGTAGGAAAGTTTATTCCATTAATTAGACCATAGTTTAGCGCTGCCCTGCATTTTCCTTTTAAATTAAATAGAAGTAGTTACGGAGTCCCAAGTTTCCTCTTTAATGATCATTGTACATATTCTATGTTATCAAGTTGCTTTTTCCGTCCACTATGGTACAAATTCCATCTACTTTATTTTAGGAATCCGGGTATATTAATTGTATCAAAATACATAAAAAGTGAGTCGCGAAACCTCAATGAACCCTCGCAGGACAAGCTATAATACTTTAATTCTATATTCCAATTAACCAGGATATATATAGGCTGAGGGGAAGATCGATCTAATGTCCAAATAGGGAACGTTGGAGGGGATTAGGAAAATAGGGTTGGTTCACCTGCCATGCACCATGCACCGGACCTTTAATCCAATTCAAAAATATGTTTATGAAAATAAATATCCGGCCCTCTTTGTAAAGTCACTTTTTCACTCTTAAATTAATAGTCCTTAATACTAGTGTTAATATTATTGCTACCTTTGTTCTTTATAATCCTTTTCTTATCATTATTTGAGTATCAAATAACTCTCAATATTTTTAAATATTTTATATCACGTCAAGAGATATGATGAAATATCCCTCTTTATTATACTTTTTCAAATCTTGAAACAAAAATAATATTAAAAATATATTTTAACAATATTTTATTTAACTTTTAAATTTCATCTCAAACCTACCAGCCTTAGTCTTCACTCTTTTTTTCTTTTAATATTCTCCAAATCTATATGTGAATTATTGAGCACGTGCCAAAGTACATGCATGCTATGAAGCTGCAGTACTAACCATATTTAAATTATTATCTTGATCTTTTCATGACAATATATTTTTTAGATTTGTAGTTTCATTTTAGAAAATGATATATGGTGGTGGTGTATCAATCTTTCTTTCAGCTTAAAGTACGTTTGAGCAATTATATAATACATGGGGATTTCCTTAATTTCCAGCTTTAAAAAGAAAAAAAAAAAAAAGGTTTTTTAGATGATGATGATGATGATGCCTCAATTTGTGAGGAGCAATGCCTCAGTTTTTAAGAATACATACGATAATCAAGCATTTGCATTAAAATAATTGTAATCAGTCCTTTTAGTGACTTCCATTCGAAAGAATGCATGCGTATAGTTTGAAAATTTGTGTATAAATCTTGAAAAATCCATTAAAGCGCATATATTCTAGGATTAAAGTGCATATATTCATGTGTATAGAGCTTGGTTGAAGGCAAAAAATTATGGAGGATGTTTAAATAAGGGTCGTTAATGGGATCGATGGGAGATGCCTAGAGCGATGCAACCACCTACTCAGGCAACTATTCCAGGCAGGCCAGCTAAAGCAATGATGGAGCAAGGTGTTGAAATCATGGGCGCCGAATCTCAATTTCAAAATGTAACTACTCCGAGAGATTCGGTAGATCCAATAGAAATTGAGATTAATATTGCGGGAAATTTGGAGAGAAGAGTGGAGGCTATGGTGGAGGAAAACACGGAATAGGCAAAAGGTGGCACCGATGTTTTAGGAGCAACTACAGGGGGAACTCAAATGGATGGGGAAGAAGATCAAAACGTGGGTTTAGCTACGTTTAATACGGGATTGCAAGATGGTGGGCTATATGTTACTAAAAGGCCTACTAAAATGGAAGAGGTGATGGGCCAGGAAAGGAAGAACAAGCCCAATGGTTGTAGTAGCCGTAAGTAGAAACGATTGTCGTTTTTTACAGAAGATGCAATTGTAGCAATTGCTGGTTCTCAACGGTCTTCTATTCCTAAAACAAGAAAGGCGTTCCTCAGGAAAAATGAAGATGAGGGCAATGACGGGTTTGTGAAGCGAGGAGCCAAGAGCAGAGTTAGTGAGCTTGGAAATGATCACTATCTGACGAATGGATCGGCGGCAGCTGGAGCACAACCCTGCCGGGACCAATGAAAATCGTTAGTTTGAATGTCCTTGGGCTTGGGAACCCATGAGGCATTCAATCCCTCTGTGATTTCGTGAAGAAGGAAGTGCCCAATATCCCTTTTTGCAGGAGACAAGACTTAAAACTTGTGAATCTGAGGTATGTAAATTCAAATTAGGTTTTTCCAATTGTTTGGTTGTGGATAGCCATGTTGGTAGAAAAGGGGGTCTCGCATTGTTTTGGGGAAGGGAGATATCTTTGTCTATTATCAACTACTCATAGAAGGGAGATATCTTTGTCTATTATCAACTACTCATAGTGTCATATCAATGATGTTGTGGAGGATGATTCATTGAAGGGTAGATGGTTTTTTACGGCTACCTATGGGTACCCTGAGACGAGTCTAAGATTCAAAACATGGCAGTTGTTATGCTCTTTGTGTAGAAAAAATGGTAAAGCTTGGATGGTTTTGAGAGATTTCAACAAAGTATTGCATCATCATGAGAAATATGGGGGTAACCAAAGGCCTAATTGGCAACTGTCTGCTTTTAGGGATTTGGTTAATGATTGTTCTTTTAGGGTTTTGGGGTTTCGTGGCAACAAATTTACCTGGAGCAATCATAGAGCAGGTTCTCATTGTATTTGTGAGAGGCTTGACAGGGTTATGGCCAATTCCCAATGGTGGAGTAGATACCCTAGTGCTTTTGTTACTAACATTTGGTGGCTTACTCAGATCATGTTCCAATTTGGGTTAGTACTGAAGGAGATGGGGGCAATATCAGATCACAAAGGTAGTTTAAATTTGGAGATGTGGGTAGTAGGCTTGTGAAAATATTATTAAAACTACTTGGAGGAGGGGGCAAATAATGCAGATATGAACACTGTCATGGTCCTGATAAAGGAGTGTGGAACTCATTTGGATAGGTGGAATAAGTAGTCTTTTGGCAATGTGCAAAAGCAGCTACAAAAGGCAAAACAGAATATGGAAAGAGTGCATGCTAGTGATCTTGTGGGAATACATATAGAAGATCATAACAAGGCTCAGGAGGAGGTACAAAAATGGTTGGAAAGAGATGAAGTTATGTGGAGGCAGAGGTTTAAAGCATTGTGGCTTAAAGAAAGTGATCAGAATTCTAAGCATTTTCATATGAAGGCTTCTTAAAGGAGGAAGAAGAATACTTTAGTGAAGATTCAAGATGAGAATGGGACTTGGCAGTTTGGTGAGCAGAGAGACAATGTCATCTTGAGTTATTTTGAGGAACTTTTCAAATGTTCAAATCCAAGAGGCTCCACGGATTTTCTAGAGACACTGACTGGCAGCATAACAGATTCAATGAATGAACATCTCAGTCAAGCTTATACTGAAGCATCAATGGTGGATGCATTGTCACAGATGAATCCATCAAAAGCCTATGATCCTGGTGAAATATCCCCAATGTTCTTTTGGAAATATTGGCATGTGGTGGGCAGATCTTGCATTGGAGCAGTTTTAGAAGCCCTTAATGTAGGTGAGTTTACTTCATCACTCAATCATACACACATAACTCTCATTCCCAAGAAAAAGTAACCTGAGACAGTTGCTGATTATAGGCCCATTAGTTTGTGTAATGTGGCTTATAAATTGATTGCTAAGGTTATTTCTAATAGATTGAACATAGTGCTGCCTTGTATTATTGGTGAGAGTCAAAGCGCTTTTGTCTCTAGCCGTATGATGTTCTTATTGCTTATGAATTGGTACACTTTCTAAAGCATAAGAAAAAAGGAAAAAAGGGGTATATGTCTTTAAAGTTGGATATGAATAAGGCATATGATCGAGTTGGATTGAAATTTATCAAAACTGTGATGGAAGTGATGGGTTTTAGTAGGCTTTTGTTGATTTGGTGATGTTTTGTGTGCAATCTATTTCATTTTCAGTGATGATTAATGGGGTGCCAAAGAGACCTATTAAACCTATTAGGAGCTTGAGACAAGGGGATCCAATGTCCCCTTATCTCTTTCTTCTTTGTACTGAGGTGTTAACTACTTTGGTAAAAGTAGCAGGGTTGAGGAAAGAAATCTCTTGGATTCGTATTTGTTGAGGTGCTCCTAACATCAATCAACTGCTTTTTGCATATGATAGTGTTATTTTTTGCCAAGCAAAAGTGGTTGAAAATAGGAGATTACAAGCTATTTTGGACTCTTATGAGAATGTCTCAGGTCAAAAAATTAATAAACAAAAAAAGCAATGGTGTTTAGTTGTAAGGTGGGAGAGGAGCTGGAGGATGAGATTAGACTGGTTTGGGGCAACAATGAGATACAACAATATGAGAAATATCTTGAGTTATCTCCAATAGTGGGTAGATAAAAACAAACAAGAGCTTTTCAATCTAGTAAGAAAAGGGTATGGCAAAAACTTTAATGTTGGAAGGAGAAATTGTTATCTCAAGGTGGCAAAGAGGTGTTTCTAAAAGCTTTAGCCTTTTCCATTCCAACATACACTATGAGTTGCTTTCTATTGCCAACTAGCTTTTGTTCTGAATTGGAAAGTCTTATGTCTAAGTTTTGATGGGGGACAAAGAAATGATAAGAAGAGAATTCATTGGATTAGTTGGAGGAGTGTGTGTGAGGGGAAATTGAGAGGAGGAATGGGCTTCAAGGATTGAAAGATTGTCAACCTTGCTCTTCTTGCAAGGCAAGGTTGGTGACTGCTTCAAGACTCAAATTCAAGTCTTCACCAGCTTCTAAAGGCCAGATATTTTCCAAAAACAAACTTTTTTTAGGCTAGTCTCGGCTATTGTCCCTCATACACTTGGAGGGGTATTTAGGAGGCTAAGAAGTGGTTGAGGGCAGTCTGTAGATGGAGGATTAGGGATGAGAATACAACTCATCTATTGACTAACTAGTGGATCCTAGGCCATAAGAATTTGAAGCAGGAATTAGGCTTCCCTGACCAAAACAAAAGGGATTTAGTGGCACCTCTATTATTGACAATTCTACAAAGTGGTGGGATATTGTGACAATTAGATCTCTTTTCAATCCAAGAGTGGTGATAGATATAATGAAAGTGGTGATTTCTCCTAGGGATACAGCTGATAAGTGAGTATGGAGCCATGAAAGAAGTGGTATTTTTTCAATTAAGAGTTGTTACAAATTTATTACATCTCAGCAGAGCAATGGTTTGGCAGAATCCTCAAATATGAGTAGGCATCTGGGTTTGTGGAGGACTTTGTGGAAAATGAGTGTTCCAAACAAGATTAAAATATTTACATGGCTTGCCTGTAAAGATGTTCTTCATTCTAAGGCAAATTTGCTAAAGAAGCAGGTCACTCTAGATGGGAGTTGTTGTTTCTGTTTGTAGGTAGTAGAAGATCTTCATCATGCTCTAATGGGATGCGATCAAATTAAGGAATTATGGCATGAGTTCTTTCCAGATTTGAATAACAGTCAAAGACATGAGGTTTCTGATTTGGCTTTGCAGTTGGTTGAAAGGAAGGAGCATGATAGAATGGGGTTATTTTTTAGCTTGGCTTGGGGGTTCTGGTATAGAATGAACAAAATGGAATTTGAGAAGACTAGATTGAATCCAAGACATGTAACAAAGTATGCTTTGAACCTCATGAAAAATTTTAAGGAAGTAAAAGCCAAATCTCATGCACAACTAAAAGATCACCTGAGCTGGAAACCACGTCCAGAGAATGTGCTAAAGCTTAACACTGATGGGGCATTGTTTGGTGATCTGCAGAAGGCAGGAATTGGAGTGATCCTATGAGATGCAGCAGGAAAAGTGGTCATGGCAGCAAGTAAGGCCGAAAATGAAGTTTAAAACCCTGAAGCTATAGAGTTGTTGGCTGTTTTTCGAGGAATGAAACTGTGTTCTTCTATGCGTATATCAAATATTATAGTGGAAACCGATTGCTTGCTGGTGGTGGAGTCTCTAAAGCGCAATGATATGGAGGATTCTATCCTTGGGGTGCTATTTAAAGAAGTTCAGAATCTTCAAAAATGTTTTGGCACTTGTTCTTTTAATCATGTTTATAGAGAGGGGAATGAGGCAACTCATCAGCTTGCTCATTTTTCTTGGAGAGTTGATAATATTGAGATGTGATGGGATTGTATTCCAGACTTTATTTCTCAAACCATTTGGTTTGATAAATATCTGTAATTGCTTTCTTGAATGAAATTTGTTGATTCTATATATTAAAAAAAAAATGGTCTAGCTATATATATATATATATGATCTATTCTCAAAAGTAAGACTATTAGTGCGATAAAAAGTAAAATATTATCTTGAAGCTATATATGCATCTATATATGGCATAGTGTCTAGCCAAAATTCTGATGATCTTAATCACGGCCAGCTATTTAATCTTTTGGAGGTGATGAAAGAATTATCATTCTTTCAAATGGAAGTGGTAACGCTCCAATGGAAAGTCTAATCCACATAACCTATATTCTAAAATGATGGGTCAATGATACAATTAGAGCCTCATTGGAACATTATAAAGAGCAAAAACTTTCAATTTCCAAGCAATGTGAGATCTCATACATGACTACTACTGGAGTATCATAGAACTACTCACTAAACAGACTGATTACAATTATTTTAATTCAAATGCTAGAGTAAATCCATGGAAAAAAACATTTCCCAATGACTGAAGTACAAGTACTATATATTAGCGCTCCTGATCACAAACTGAGGTATTAGCCACCATGATTTATTTTTGGGGAGTTTAGATGGTATTAGAGCTGATACAAACATACTTCATGTACGTAAAGGAATGGGATTAATAAGTAATGATAATACATTATCCCTAGTCTCGCGGTCTTGTGTACCATGCCCATCCCCGTACTGGTATATGCACTGGGCCGTCCTTGCCACATTCATTGCATATTCCATAAACGCTTGTGAGAATGAAGAACTATTAGCTCGTTCTTTGTTCATCTTCTTCCATGCTTCGCTAATCAAATATCTTATGTGCTCACGAGCGTCTTTTTCACTTGCACCAGTTTCGTTCATATAACATTGAATTGATTTAGGAATATCACCTCTCTTTAATTCAATCTGAGTTTCAAAGCATCATGTGTACAAGAATATTATTTTCTAAACAAATTGGAGTAATGTAATTGAAACTATTTCTTATGAAACCCTAAGGAATGTGCATTAATTTTGCATACCGAGGATGTTCCAAGATCATTTGCAAGTCGCAAAATCATTGAGGACCAATAGATTATATTAGTCATGTTATCTTCCATAGAAGGCAAGGATTCCTTTGTCATTGGAAATGTGGTAAAACAATACGCATGTGCAAGAATAACCGGTCCCGATATTGAGATCCATGCATTTTGAGAGTATTCTTGAAGTGTAGGTGTATATCCCATGTAGTACCACTTTGCCTCCACCAAGTAAGATCTACATTGATCTATCCACTGAAACATTTAGAGTAAAACATTAATGAACTAGAAGAAGTACAATACATTCGCATACTTAACAAACAAACAAAATAAGGGATATATAATAATTATCATGAATTTTGAAGTTGATGTCTGGCCTACATCTCTCTTTAATTCTTAAAAGAGATACACTTCTCTATAACTTCTCCGTCCTCTTTAAGCCATACCAATACTCCATGATCCATCCTCCCTCACTCAAGAAGTTCTAGAAGAAAGTTCCTCATGTTAATATGTATACGTTCGAACGTAATGTAATTTCTCATTTGTCTTTATATGACGGTTTGAATACTACCACAATTTCTAAACCGTCACAAAAACTAAGTTTTGTTGTAGTGTATCTTATTCCTCCTTTCAACGTCTCCATAGGATAGCTAGGTGAAGTTCTTTTTTCTCTCTCCATCTTCCTTACCGACAATCCTTTCTCTCTTGCTTTTTTGCTTCTCCTATTTGTCTGATCTCCTGTACTACCCTCACTGTAGCTGCCTACTACTTACACTGATGCCAACGTACACCACCTCAATCATGTCCAGATAATATGTTACTTACTTAACTCAATACACCTCAAGAAAGATTATACGACCCATGCTCTTCAAATCTGAATCCGTACTCTTTATATTTGGAGCTTGCAGATTTTGTGGTTCCGGCCTTCTTCTTCATTTTTTGGCTGTCATTTACTTTGTTGACTCTCTTTAGGTGTTTATTAGAGTTCTTATCATCCCCTCATTTTGTACCTTTCTCAATATTTATAGTATGTACTTCTATATAAAAAAGAATTTGAGGTCATACCGCTTTTCGAAGGTACTGAATGACATTGAATTCTTGTTCCTTGAGGATGTCAAAAGCCATTTCGTTAACGAAATTATTGAGTGTAAGGAAAGAGATCTGCATATAATATGGGAGCTGATCGATTGCATTGACATCCCATCTATAATCACAAGAAGCATACTTTAAGTATCCATAAAAATAGTCTACAACTTTAAGTATCCATAAAAATAGTCAACATTAAGTCTAGAGATTTAAAGCTCGTTACTATAAGAGAAATGCTATCCATTATCTCTTTTGTCGTCTTTTTTCTACTATCTCATTATATGAAGTAATAATGATTGAAGACTGTTTATTATGTTTCACTTGTATACCAATCATTTGATGACACATCAAGAGATGTAGATCAGAGGATGACAATGAAAATTATTATGAAATAGAACTTTTCTTAATATTAACGAACCTCTCAATAATATCTGTGAAGAGCTCAAGTTCATCTAAAGATCCATACACATCATAGATATCATCTATTGTTGTTATCAGGCAATTGAGCCTTGTTATCATTCTCCTACCAAATCCGAAGTGAGGCTGAAATGATTGGCCAAGTGTCCATAAAAAATTCACCATCAACCTATCCCTTGCAAAGCCCAACTTTTCTCCAAGGCCAGTGCTCTTCCACCACCTTAATATGTATAAACCAAAGAAGAGAATATCAGTTCTAGAAAAATAGTACCAATGCGTTTTATTACCTTTCAAATAAACATGGGTACTTTTACCTAGACTCTTGTTTTACATCTTGTTGATGGACTGCTTGTACCATGTTGAAATCCAATTCTGCAAGTTCTAACAAGACAGGGTTCATGCCTACTTCCCTTTTATATGTATCAATGAACCACCTTGCTTCCGACCTTAGCATCCTCCAATGCAATGGAAGCTCTAGGGCATGGCCCACAAAAGTAGAAAGATTTTGATTTTTGTTTTGCTCGACATACTCTTCGAGTTGTTTTGTCGCAAACGCTCTTGCTTCATCCAAGATAGTCTCGCCTTCTATAGAAAGGAATGAGGCTTCAAATAAGTACAGCAATCCCTTAGGATCATCACGTAGGCTTGCCTTGAATTTCCCCTTTTCACTCATGAAAATATTGAAAATTTCTGCAATAGACAAAACTCACTAATTATTAATAATAATCTATAAATGATGGGTTTATAACTAAGTTTCCTATTATTATTATTTATTTTTATCGAAGCATGACTAGAATTTGCTTGGTTGTTTACCTTGAGGCACACTATATCCATGCTGTCTTAGAAGCCTAAATTCAAGAGAAGTGACGTATAAATTCTCCTTCTTGCAAATATCACCAGCTCGATTAATTGTGCTGTATATAGCTTCCAATGTCCTCTTTACTTCATCCTCAAAGTGATACGATAATCCAAGTTTTTGTAATACATCGATCAGCTCAAGTTTCTCTAATGGATCTACGACTTTGTGAAACATTCTCTTAACTTCTGCCTTCAACTGATCAGCTCGTCTAGTGTATGACTCCCCCTTGAAATTCAAAATTTTCATTACTGAGAATTTAATTAATTAATTAAATAAGAATAATGATATTAATATAGTCAATTATTTTACATGTACCAGTACTCATAAAAAAAGAAAACAATAACATGATATATAAATTCCAATAATAATCAGATGTAGTACCACATATTCGCTAGACAATGACAAGATGTAGTCGTCCTTCCACAAGGCAGGTTGATAGTTAGCACCTCGGCGAGTAGTAACGGGACTATCAGAGATTTCATTAACAGTACTGGCCATGTGCCGGAGAGCTGGACGAGAATTAACGACGGTGACACTTGTGGATGCATTTTTGGTTGTTATATGAAAGATCATGTGAGTTTTAGACGGGAAATATTGTCTAGCGAAATTGCTAACAGGGAGCGAACTAAGAGTACTGGGAAGAGCCGCCATTGAGAAAGGCCTTTAATTAGTAGAAGTTGTACTTCACAGTATATATGGTTTTGGAAGGGACTGAACGGATGACTTGGGAGCATATAACTTCACATTCATGGCTTTATATATATAGCATTTGCTGAATATTCTATATTAATAATGTTTCCAGCTGTTAATTAAATGTGTTTGCGAATCCACGTACGTTGGGCCCCAAATTTGTCTAAATAATAAAGCTAGAATAATATTCTATTGCTAATTAGGCTATCACCTAAACGTGTTCCATCAGGCATATATGCACATTAATCAATGCTAAGGCTGTGTATGGATGCAGCCTATTACTATTTAATATTTTATTATTATTTTTTATAATTTTTTTTTATTATTTAATATTTTATCATTACTTATCGGTCACTTTTTCTCCCTCACTGTCCAAACTCAAACGTAGCCTAAATTTTATTTGTTGGAGACATCTGTACTGGCCATTGTCGATCCACTATGATATATATATATATATATATATGTTTATATATATATATATTTATATATAAACACACTTATTAACTCAACTGTTGCCATTTCACTCTTATCTTTGATGTGCTTTTGATTTGTCACCAAAATAATGTGCTAGGACCCGTATGGATAATGCTATTTCTTCCGATGGGTCCGATATGGTCCTGACAAAATATCATTTTTTTTTTAACAATTAAAAAAGTGTTAATTTTAATGATGTGAATTTTTTTTTTAAATGTTTAAGAAGATAAAAAAAAAAATACGAAAAATTCTCCAAAGATGGCCAATTGCCTTTATTTTTATTTTTATTTTCATACATTTTTCTATATCCATAAATATTTTTAAAAAATTCACAACATATGCATTCAAAATAACTTACTTAATCATTAAATAAAAATAAATAAATAATATCTATATATATAGACACTCTCATACCAATCTTGGGACGCCAAGCATTTATGTATATGTCCTTAATCACTGTAAAAGATCTGCTGCGAATCAATAAAGCAAGAGACTCTCAATATTCTATATGCAAAAGATTGCTTTTTTTTTTATTTTTTTGGTAAATACCTTCAGAAGGACAGTTTCTTTGGATCGAACGTCGACCGATACAACAATAATTTCAATCATACAATGCAACTTTAAACGATGACGAATTATTGCATTATTGGTCTTTTGTCTTTTTTTCAAGTATACTCCAAATGATCTACACGTGATTTATTCATGGGCACATGCATGCAAATATGCCATGAAGTTACACTAACCATCAATTCTTTCATTTTATTTTGCAGTATATTGTTTTTCGAAAAATGATAGACACAATCCTTCATGTAAATTTAAAATTTTGGCTAGGATTCGGTGACTAAAATGATAAGATTTATCCTATTATTGTGTTTTTAATTGTGGATAAATGTAAAATATTTATTGAGACCATAAGGATTTGCACTTATCCAGAACATGAGAAGCTGAACTGGAATCGGTTGCTACAGTAAAGAGTACTTATTGTGAAATGTTAGCAGTTCATTAGGAGACGTCTTCGTGACAAACTCAATTTGTTAGCAGAGTCTTACCCCAACTAGAACTCTTTCCAAACTTTATATTTAAAGGGATTCTATTTATTAACGAGGGCGGGAATCTTTTTGTGAGAATACACAAAGAGGATATTCGGTGTGCTTAAGAGAGAAAAATCACTTGAGAATTTTCTTCGTGTTTTTCATCTCTCCTTGAGTGTGATCGTGCTCCAAGCTGGAGGATCGTTGATTAGATTTCAACCACTAGAGTTCCAGAAAAAAAAAAAAAAAAAAAAACAATATTTGAAGATCGTCAAAGGTTCTGGCTGCTACTGTGATAGAGACAAACGAGTCGTTTGTCTGATCAAGTAAGAGAGTCAATTAACAAAGATTTTGTAATTGAGAACTTACTTATAATTCAATTTTCAAATAATAAAATTGATTTTTCTGGATTTGGCTGCCTTGTAGGGTTTTAACTTTAAAGATTTTTTTAAAGGGTTTCCTTTCATCATCAATCGTTGTGCCATGCAATTTATTTATTTACTTTATATGTTCAATTAATTAAATAATTGTAAGATTAAGATCTAACAAATTTGTTCAAGTGAATTGGTGGATAGGGTACTTGAGTAATTTCAATTGGTATCAAAGCATGGTTTACTCATTCGAGTGTGATCCGTGCCCCTATAGAGTATGTCGTCCTTGAATGCCCCGTCGCACTTCAATGGTGAAAATTATGCATATTGGAAAGAACGTATGAGGGCTTTTCTCAAAACGTTAGATGAACGAGTATGGTACTCAGTTGAACGAGGATGGAAGAAACCCGAAGCAAATATTGATGCTTGTATGAGTGATGAGACTAGTAATTGTAACTGGAATAACAAGGGATTGGATGCTATTTTCATGGCTGTTTCCGTAGAAGAATTTAAGAGAATCTCCATGTGTGAGATTGGTAAAGAAGCATAGGACATATTGGTGGTTACACATGAGGGAACAAAAATTGTGAAAAACTTAAAATTACAATTGTTAACCTCAAAATCTGAAGAGATTAAAATGCTGATAGATAAAAGTTTTAATGATTTTTATGCTAAACTTAATGACATTGTAAATTTCAAGTTCAATCTCAATGAAAAAGTCGAAGACTCAGGAGTTGTGAGGAAGATTTTGAGATCTCTACCTGAAATATTTCAACCTAAAGTTACTGCTATTGAGGAAAGTAAAGATTTGGATGCAATAAAGGTTGAAGAGCTGGTTGGCTCCTTAAAACGTATGAATCTTCACTTCCTCAAATAAGGAAAGGTAAATCTATCGCTTTAAAAACTATTAAAGACGATCTTGAGGATTTCTCAAATGAAGAAAATCTAAACAAAGAGGATATAGCTCTTATTACAAGGAAGTTTAGAAAGTTCATGTTTAATAAAAAGGCTAATGGAAAGCAAAAATATGGTAAGAAATTTTCTGCTAAGAAGAATGAGTCAGAAAATTGAAATGAAGATAAGTTTAAGGAAAATGACAAAGTGAAGGGTATGAATGTTCTGGTTGTGATCATATAATAATTGAATATTTTATATTAATAATGTTTCCACCTGTTAAATGTGTTTACGAATCCACCTACGTTGGACCCCAGCATTGTCTAAATAATAAAGCTAGATTAATATTGTATTGCTAATTAGGCTATTAACTAAACGTGTTCCATCAAGCATGCACATTAATTAATGATGTGTTTGGATAGTGATGAATCTATTACTATTTAATATTTTTTATTATTTTTTATTTTTTATTTAATATTTTATCATTACAGCTTATTCATCATATTTTCATTACTATTAATTCACAGATCATTTTCCTATCCCGATTAGCCTAAATCTTATTTGTTGCCATTGTTGGAGACATGAGTGGACATTCTCGACCCACTACATATTAACTTAGTCATGTTGTCATTTCACTCTTATCTTTGATGTGCTTTTGATTTGTCACCAAAATAATGTGCTCGGACCCGTACTACTCTGTTATATCAATATGGATAATGCTACTTCTCTCCATGGATCCCGATATGGTTCTGATAAATATAATTTTTTTAATAATTAAAAAAATATTTTTTAATAATGTTGTGAATTAATCGTTTTTGAAAATGCTAAAGAATATAAAACAAATAGTTGAAAAATTCTTCCAAGATGGCCAAATGCCTTTACTTTTTTTTCATAATTTTTTTTATATCCTCAAAAATATAAAAAAAATTTACAACATCATTAAATATTAAATTATTATTATTAAGTAAAAAAAAAAAAGGTATCGATAGACATTCTCGCACCCAGTCTGGGACCCCAAGCATTTTTGTATGTCCTTAATCACTGTAAAAGATCTGCTGCGAATCAATAAGGCATGCGACTCTCAATATTTTATATGCAAAAGATTTTTTTTTTTTTTTTTTTTGGATGGTAAATACCTTCAGAAGGCCGAGAGTTTCTTTGGAACGATCGACACAGCAATAATTTCAATCATACAATGCAACTTTAAAAGATGATGAATTATTGCATTAATATTGATCTTTTATCTTTTTTAAAGTATACTCCAAATGATATACACGTGATTTATTCATGAGCACGTGCATGCAAAACATGCCATGAAGTTACACTAACCATCAATTCTTTCATTTTATTTTGAATTATATTGTTTTGAAAAATGATAGACACAATCCTTTACATGACCATATTTTAAATGAATGTGATCAGAGGTTATAGAAACCCAAATCATGAACTATCTTATAAATAATTGTGTCTTGAACCATTTGAACCCTAATTTTAACTTAGATAAGATAACAACAATATAAAAAGAAATAAATATTCTATAATTGAACGACTTTGCATCGCCTCTCTTTTAAACGAGTGGGTTTGATCCGTAAGGTTTCAAGAATCATGCCATCAAAACAAGACAAGCTGTAAGAATTATCAATCACCTGACAAAAGGAACCAAGCCATACACAAATAGATTTGACAACAACTTCATGCGATTCGAAGGTGCCCTCCATTCAAGCTAGGCATCTTCTCCTCCAAAGTCTCCAAGTAACTATGACAAGCATAAGGCCAATTATAACACCCACCTGAGAATAGGACTTAGCACGTGGGAACCAAGAGGAAACTTGTTTCCAATTGCTACCAAGTGGAAGTCCAAAGAGACTGCCATGAAATGACCATATTTTTTTAGGAAAATCTCCCTCAAAGAGAACGTGATTAATGTCTTCATATTGACCTACAATACAGCACTCACATTTCGAAACAATCGGAATGCCAATACAATGCAACCGATCATCCACACTCAAAGCCCTATGTCATGCCTTCCAAAACTAAATAGACATTTTTAAGGGAAGACTTTTATGCCAAATCCAAGAGTGCCAATCAAGAGAGGAGCCTCAGACTCTAATACAATGCCATGCAGATTTAGTGGAAAACGTACATGTCTCTATTTGGGTCTAGACAAGAACATCCTTCCCTGAATTATGCTCAGATAAAGAGACTAGGATATCATCAACATTTTCCAAACCAACCAGGTTCTCTAACAGATTCATATCCCAGCTGTTTAACAACTGACTTTCTTTAATTTTCAACAAAGGCTGACCCACGACTAGCAAGTCATTAATCAAGGGGCCATTCTCCCTTCATTTGTCGTACCAGAAAAAAAAAATATCCTTCTCTAACTCTCCATTTGAAATTATTCAACATCAAAGTGATACAATGAGCAACCATTTTCCAAAATCTCGAGCCTTTATCAACATCTATTAGGAACCGAGGTTTCGATCCCACATATTTAGCCTTAAAAAAGTTTGCCCAGAGAGAGTTACCTTGTAGAAGATTCCAAGCAAACCTCATGTGCAAAGGCTGTCTGAGTGTCCTAGAGATGCCTCAAGCCGAGAACTCTTTCTGCCACAGGCCTACAAATATGTTTCCAAGCCAACTATTTCTTTTTTTCTCTTCCATTTGACTCACCCCAAAAGAAGGAGCTCATCAACTAATGGATCTTATTGATTACTGCTTGAGGGACTTATAAAACAACAAATAGGTGAAGGGCCATACTTGAAACAACATGACGTAACAAAACCAGTTTCATTCCAGAAGACAATAGCCGTATTTTCCAACCACTAATTTTTTGCCTCACTTTATTCACCTTGCCTTTGAGATGTAATTGCTTAAGACGACCGAGGATAATGGGCATTCCAAGACATTGGAACGGAAACTGCCCCTCCATAAAACCGGTGCTACGGAGAAGACGTCACTTATGAGCAGAGGAGATTCTATTCGAACAATACAAGTCAGACTTTTGTTTATTAAATGCTTGTCCCGACCATCTTTCATATTGGCCCAAGATACATAGAAGCACCCGAACCGACCTTTGGCTCCCATTAGAAAAAATAACCACATCATCAGCATACATTAGATGAGAAGTAATAGGCGTACCTCTAGCCTGATGAAAGTGTCCAAATCTATTCTCAGCCACACTCTGATGAATCATCTGGAAAATGATCTCCTACTAGA
Source organism: Pterocarya stenoptera (assembly GCA_003123785.1). Taxonomy (NCBI): domain Eukaryota; kingdom Viridiplantae; phylum Streptophyta; class Magnoliopsida; order Fagales; family Juglandaceae; genus Pterocarya; species Pterocarya stenoptera. The sequence goes on from QEOT01007999.1 coordinate 221,854, forward strand.
TAATAAACAAATAAGGAGATAGGGGATCACCTTGTCAAAGACCACGGCCTCCCGGGAAAAATTCTTTTATTGTCCCATTCATCATAACCTAATACTAGGGACTAGAAATACAAAAGAAGATCAAGTCACAAAATTAAGGCGAGAAACCAAACCTCAACATGACCTTAATCAGAAAATTCCAATCCACGCCATTGTATGCTTTTGCCATATCTACTTTTAACTAATATTTCCACCATGATTCCTTTTATTAATAGAATGAACCATTTCTTGAGTGAGGCTTATATTCTCCAAAATACTTCTACATGGGATAAAAGCGCCTTGCTCCAGTGAAACCAGTCTAGGCAAGAGACTATTTAATCGATTCACAATTATCTTGGAGCAAAGTTTATAAAGACTAAACAAAGACTGATGGGACGGAACTTATCAAAATATGTTGGAGAATCCACCTTTGAAATTAAAACCAAATAAGATGTAAAAAACTTGGGAAGAGACTTAGATGCAAAGAATTCCAACATTGCATTCCACAAATCATTTTTAACCACCTCCCAACAGCTCTTATAAAATCCAGAACCAAAACCATCAAGGCCAAAAACGCTATTAACCGGAATTGAGGACAAAGCAACAATACTTCCTCTAATAAGCTGATTTGTATACCATGGCCATAGATGTTCCAAGATCATTTGCAAGTTGAAAAATCATTGATGACTAGTAGATTACTATGTTAGAGATTTTAATTTTTATCCGTAGATAGCAAGGATTCCTTTGGTATTGGAATTGTGGTATAGAAATAAGCATATCCAAGCATAACCAGTGTAGATATTGAAATCCATACATTCTGAAAGAATTATGTAAGCATATAGATACATGTATATCCCATGTAGTACCACTTTGCGGCCTCCACCAAAAAAGATTTACATAGATCTGCGCACAGACACATTTTAGTGTAGAACATTAATAAACTAGAGAATAATTAATACGCCAACATAATATAGTGTTAAGCAAAAATTCAAAAATTCAACTTCGAATCCGATTCCGCTCAACTCTATTCCGACTTTGCTTTGTCAGATTTTTTTAAAATTTTTTAGTCGGAGTCGGAGTCGAAAGTGTCATTGGACTAACTCTAAATCTAACTTTATGCTCCGACTCCGAATCTAATATTATACATATGTTATAAAAATATGTATTATTCATCATATATACTAGTATAGCTATATAACTAGATCAACTTATATAGTTAAATTCAATAATATACTAGTATGAGCTAATTATTATAAAACAATATACTTATACTATAATATAAATAAACTAATAATAGTTTAGTATATTTATATATATATATATATATAAACATCATAGTATCACTACCATACATAATCAAGTATAGAAATAAGTGAGAAAGTAATATTGAAATAAGGCTAGTATAGTAAGTTAATAACACATAATACTATAGTATAATAACATATAATTAGACACTAGAAATAATATGTAATACTATAATATAAAATATAATAATTGGAAACTATAGTATAAATCTAGCATAAAAATAAGTTAGTATTAGTATAGAAGTAAATTAGTGCCCAATGATTTAGTTTTAGTTTTTAATTTTTGAAAAAATTAAAATTTGCAGGCCCACGATTGTTTTAAAAAAAAATGGCTAAATATGAAACTAAAAAAGAAGCAAAAAAAAAAAAAAGAAAGAAAGAAAGAAAAGGTCGAAATCTGGCTCTACTCTAACTCCGCTCCTAGAGTTGGAGTCGGATTGGAGCCTGTACAAATCGGAGTCAAAGTTGAGTTTAGGATAATTATTTGACTTCGACTATGTCCATGCTCACCCATTGCACAATACATCATATATATATTTAACAAAAAAAATACGATTAGAGACATAATCATGAATTTAGAAATCAATGTCTTACATCACGCTCTAACTCTTAAAAGAGAAGATCTTCTCTCTTAAATTCTCCTTTCTCTTTTAACATAACCAACTCCACCCCCTTTCTTAGAGAAGTTTTAGAAGAAAGTTTCTTTTTGGGTAGCATGATCTCCCCCTTCTTTTTCTTTTTACCCTTCTCTTTCTTCCTTGTCTAGCTTCCATTGGATGGCTAGGAGAAATTTTTTCCTTTTTGTTTCCGTCTCCCCCACCTACAACGCCTTTTTGTCTAACATTTTTTTCTCCTACCTACCTCCACCACCTCTTTCCTATATCTACCCTCACTCATGTTTTTGCTACTACTACTTTTACAAAACAAAATCAAGGAGAGAGTGATCTGTCTCCACTATTGTTGGCATCCTATATCTAAAAATGGAGTGCAGATCTTCTTCGATCACTCATCTCCACTCAAAATAACTGCACACTGCTCATGTGTCATCAAAGCTTTTAGTTTTCTACAAAAGCTTTACCTCAAACCGCACAAATAGATTAATTCTCTATTGTAGCCTTTGTTTCACAAAACAAAAGCAGCATTTAAGCAAAGAGTATATGGGACAAGAACAGTCTTGTGGTTCCATTTCCCTTCCTTTTTAGCTTCTTCATTGTTGTTGCTATCATTAATGATGTTTAAAATTAGGCCTCAGCTCTCCTTTTGTATCTTTGTCTATACTAATTATGGTAATCTATTAGTATATTAAAAATAATATTCAAGATCTTACTGTTTTTCTAAGGTATTGAACTACTTGAATCCAGGATGTCAAAACCCATTTCATTAACGGAATTGTTGAGAGTAAGTATGGCCGGAGCTGATCAATAAACATGAGCACACTAGAATCACGAAGAGAGCACACTTAAGTATACATAAAATAGCCCTCTATGAAATAGTAAATCAATGTATTGCCATTAGTACGTACCTCTTAATAGAATCCATGAACAACACAAGTTCATCCAAAGTTGCATATACATCATAAATATCATCTATTATTATTATCTTGGAAATGACCCTTGTTAATAACAGCAAAAACATGAGGCTAAAATAATTTGCCAGTGTTCAAAAGAAACTCCCCATTAGCCTTTCCCTTTCAAAGTTCAACTTTTCTCCGAGGCCATAGCTCCTCCACCACCTTAATATAAACCAAAGAAGATAATATCAATTCTAGAATTATAGAAATCATGCATTAATTTATTTCTATTCAAATAAACATGAGTTCTTTTACGCACCTTGACCTTTGTTTTAGATCTTCTTGGTGGATTCCTAGCTTGTACCATGTTGAAGTTTGATTCTGCCAGCTCTTCCAAGATAGGGTACTTCATGCCTTCTTTCCTCTATATATCAATGAACCACCCTGCTTCCAACCTTAGCATCCTCCAATGCAATGAAAGCTCCAGGGCATGGCTCACCAAATTATAAATATTCTGATTTTTTTTAATCCACGTACTCTGAGTTGTTTGGTCACAAAATCTCTTGCTTCATCCAAGATGGTTTCACTTTCTATTGAAAGGTATGAGGCTTCATATAAACAAAGCAATCCCATTGTATCATCACAATGGCTTGCCTTGAATTTTCCCTTTTCACTCATGAAACTCACTGGTTATATATGTTAACAATAATTTATACATGATTGATGGGTTAATGAAGCTTCCCATTTTATTTTATTTTTTTATATCAGAGCATGAGTGGAAATTATTTTGTTTTCCTCGAGGCACAGTACTATATAAATCCATGTTGTCTTAGCAGTCTAAATTGATCATGAGATGTGCATATAGATTCTCCTTCTTGCACATATGATCACCACCATGATTTGTATTGTATAGTCATATTAGATCTCATAAGTACATTGAATCAACAAGATTATGAAAAAGGGTGACATGGCATCTATGGTTTTTTCTCTCTAGGTTTTTGCTTGTGGGCGATTTAGGGTTTGCATGGCTGTCGTCGATGGCCTCCAGGCCATTTCGGGGCCGCTGTTACGTGGAAGATCCTTTGCTAATATGGTTCTGGACTCTCCTCAATCTCTTCCGGAGGTTGTTGTGCCGTTTAGATCCCATAAAACTATGGAGGGCGAGGTTTGTGTGGTTTTCTCCAAGGATGAGATTGATAGATTTGCTATGCCATTCCAATATTCCTTGGTCTTGAAGTTTCTACATCAAAGACCGTGTTTAGATTTAATCCGTTCCTTTATTCGTTCACGATGGAGTTTGCTAAGACAGCCAGTGGTTTCAGCCATGCGTAGACCACGTAATGTGTTTATTAGGTTAACATCGGAAGAAGATTTCGTGAAGGCCTTTGCGCGTGAATCCTGTGAAATTGATGGGAACCAGAATAGAGCATTTCACCGGACTTTTGATTTTCAAGAGGATAAGGAACCAATTCATGTTCCTGTTTGGATCTTGCTTCCGGGGTTACCCACGAATTGTTATCATGAATCTTTCTTGAAAAGTATCACTACCCTGATTGGAAGTTATCTGAAAAGAGATAACCCTACAAGGTGTGCGACATGCACGGATGGTGCACGAGTGTGTGTTGAAATGGATGTTTATATTGAGCCTTTAAGTGCTTTATGGATTGGTACTCCTCAGAATCCTCAGAGCATCTATCAAGTTATTGAATTTGAGACCTTGCCAGCATACTGCTTGCGTTGTCATGTGCAAGGGCATAATGCCAGGACGTGTAAAGGAGTTGGTAAGCCAAAGGTGAGTGATAGAAAAGCGAGAAAAGAAATGGGAAGAATGATCAGGTATGGGTGAGCAAAGGAAAAGTTGATGATCAATCTGTGGTGGAACATCTAGTAGGTGAGACTAGCCAGTTGAAAGGCTCTGGTGATTTGCTTGGCATAAATGGGAATGATAAGGAATGGCAAAAGGAGCAGAATGATAAGAATAAATTGAATGATGACAATTCAGGGAGAGTTGTTTCTTTAGTTCCGGATCTAGCTCGAGTAGATGAACTAGTTGGGATGGAGGTGGTGACGGATCAGTGTGAGACCGCGCAGGCTTGTGAGATAGGGGAGGTTTTGGAGGAAGTTTTGGAAGATGAGGTGATGGCAGGTCCTAGTCCTGTTAGAGTTGATGATGCAGGGGAGATGAAGGTGGTGGAGGATCGTTGTGATATCCAGGATATTGATGGTCGTATTATTGGTGAGGTTTTTAGTAACCGGGATGATTGTATAGGGATGGTCATGTCTGGTAATGTTGAAGCACTAGATGATGAGGTGATTGAGAATCATGGTATGATTGCTTAGTTAATTGCAAGGGAGATGGGGAACCCAGTCTATGTCGGTGTAGATTCTGGAAACGAAGATGCTGTTGAGGTTCATACTTGCTCAGATTCTGAATCGGAGGGACCTGTGGAGCACTTGGCTAAGAGAAAGGTTGTATTCTCGGACTTTGATGCTGTCCGAGGAACTACTGTGAAGGTTAAAAGTGCTAAGTTAAGGGAATCTGGGAGGGCTAAAAGCAAGCCCTCTCGTCTAAACCTATAATGTTGTCATATCTATTCTGGAATACTTGGAGTATTGGGACCTCATCTCGTCGTCTGAAAAAATTAGTTTCAAATCTAAATCCGAAAGTTCTAGTAATTGCGAAACCAATGAGGGATCATTCTAAACTTCTGTTATGGGGAGATAGATTGCATTTTGACTATTGTGATTCGAACGCCAGCGTTGGTGGTAAGATGTGGATTTTCTGGTCTCAGGATACAAAGCTTTCTTTTGAGTGTATGGGTGATCAATTTTTGGCAGTGCGAGTTAAACATAACATGCACGAAATCCTAATGACCTTTGTTTATGCGAAATGTTATTACATGGAGTAGAGGAGATTATGGAGTGTGTTGTTAGATTTGAATCCTCAAAACTTGCCTTGGATTATATCAGATGACTTTAATATTATTAGGAATGACCATGAGAGGAGAAGGGGTAGGTCGAGACTTGCGTCGGCAATAGAAGAGTTTAATGGCTGGGTGGATGATTGCGGGTTGTTAGAAATGAGGTCCTCTGGTCAGTCTTTCTCATGGTGTAATGGTCATGCGAGTTTATCTAGGAGCTGGGCACGTTTGGATCGTGTTTTCCTCAATGCTGCAGCTTTGGATCTTTTCCCGGATGCAAACATGAAATATCTTCACAAGACGTCTTCAGACCATGCACCTATGCAGGTTTTTTTGGAAACAAAGATGGAGCCGTATGGGTTTCCCCCTTCAAATTTCAACAGATGTGGATTTCCCATGATCAACTTTTTAGGTGCGTTTCTCAGGCTTGGCAAGAAGATGAGGGAAGGGGATCGAAGCTGGAATCTCTAGTGCTAAAGCTTAAATGTGTGAAGGCTGCTTTGCGTTTATGGAACAAACAGGTGTTTGTAAGGACTGAGAAGCACATTGCTGAACTTGAGGACCGGATAAGGGGTTTAGAGGAGAGTTTACAGGTTTCTCATTCTGAGGAGGTGGAAACGGAACTTGTTGTTTCCCAAGTTGAGCTTGTGGTTTGGAATGATAGAGAAGAGGAAAGATTAGCTCAACAAGCTAAGCAATCTTGGATTAAAACAGGGGAAGCAAATGCTAAGTTTTTTCGTGCTGTCTGTTGCTGTAACCACCAAGAGGTCAAGGTTATGCACCTTGAAGATGGTACTAATCTCGCCTCTCTAGTACAGATTCATGAGGGAGCCATGCGACATTTTCAAAACTTATTGGAAGCAGGTGTTTCCCATGCAGCACCAAACATGGAGGGTCTAGTCCAAGAGGTAATTCATCAGGTGGATAATGAAGTTTTATGTCAGATTCCTACGTCGCAGGAAGTTTATGAAGCCATGATGTCCATCCCGATTGATAGTAGTTAGGGTCCTGAAGGGTTTAGTTTGGGTTTTTACCATTCTTGTTTGCATCTTGTTGGTCCAGCTGTCGTTGATGCAGTGGCTAAATTTTTTCAAGGTATTGCCTTTCCTCAGTTATTTACGGCCTTTTGGTCCTTATACCAAAAGTGGCGAATCCTTCAAGTTTTGATAAATTTAGGCCAATAAGCTTATGTCCGGTATTTTATAAATTGAGTTCCAAGATCTTGGTTAAACGACTTGGCCCGTTGTTAGCCAAACTAATATCTCCAGAACAAGGAGCTTTCATTCTGGGCTGAAGTATTTTTTAGAACATCAATTTGACGCAAGAGTTGATTCACTCTATTAATAAGCCAATTTATGGTGGGAATGTGGTTATGAAGATTGACATAGCAAAAGCGTATGATAGTATTGATTGGGATTTTCTTCTGCATGTTTTGCGCTTATTTGGTTTCTCAGAATTTTTTGGCTCGCTTATTCATAACTGCATTACTACGCCTTGGTATTCTGTGGGCATGAATGGTATACCAAAGGGTTTTTTCAAAGGAGGGCATGGATTATGGCAAGGAGACCCATTTTCGCCTTATTTATTTGTTCTAGTAGAAGAAATTTTTACTAGATTGATTAAAAAACAGGTGGAGTTGGGTAATATTACTCCTTTTTATCACCCTAGAGGTACTCCTATTGTTTTCCATCTTCTTTACGCTAATGATATTGTGCTTTTTTCTAATGGTGGTTAGGCATCGTTGAGAACTATTATGCGCATCTTGAAAGTTTATAAAGAGTGGTCCGGACAAGTGGTGAATAAAAGAAAGTCCTCCATTTTTTTCTCTAAGCACATCTCTCATGCTCGTAGGTGGACTTTGCTTCAGGTGATGGGGTTTAGGGAAGGGAGTTTCCTGTTCCAATCTTTAGGTGTGCCATCTGGTCGTTTACTGAATGCCCACTTTAAGGATTTGGTTAGTAAAATCCGTGGTCGTTTGGAAGGGTGGAAATCAAGGCTCTTATCTAGTAGAGCTAGGCTTCTATTAATAAAACATGTTTTGCAAAGTATTCCTATGCATTTCCTATCTATTCTACAGACGCCACAAATGATTGTTAAAAAAATTCAAAGGATGATGTGTAATTTCTTTTGGGGAACAATTGATGGGAAGTCTAAGAGGAAATGGTGCTCTTGGGATATTATTTATAAGCCAGTGTTGGAAGGTGGTTTGGGTGTACATAAGTTATGTGAGGTGCAAAATTCACTGCATATGAAGCTTGCATGGAATTTAATTCAAGGAACTTCATTATGGTCGAATTTTTTCCGATGTAAATACGTGGGTAATCATATCTCTTTGATTAATCCTCATAAAGGGATAAAGTTCTAGAAAATGGTTTTGAAGCAGGTTCCATTTATTCATGAGAACTCGAAATGGAAAGTGAAAGATGGCTTGGTCTCTTTTTGGCATGATAGGTGGGTTGGCAATGAGCCGTTATGTAATCAGCAGCAAGTGACGGAGTTGCCGTGTCTTAAGTTGGCTGATTGCAAGTCTGGAATGGGATGGAACGTTGAGTTTTTTACAAGTCTAGTGGGACAGGAAGAAACAAAGGAGTTGATTGAGGAGTTGGGCAGTATAAAAAATGGTAAAGATTGGATCCTCTGGTTGCCAAATTCTGATGGGTTGTTTACGACACGAAGTGCTTGGAACTACATAAGAATGAAGGGGCAGGTTTTTCCTTGGGCGAAATGGGTTTGGAATCCGACTCTTCCAAGGAAAATATCTGTGACTATGTGGAAAGCAATGCATGAATGCCTTCTGCTGGATGACCTTGTGAGGAGGCTTGGCATTCCGGTAGTATCAAGCTGTAATTGCTGTTTTGTTCGGGCTTGTGAGGATGCAGATCACGTGTTTGCCACAGGTGTTCTTGCAGAAGAAGTGTGGAGAAAGTGCTCGTTAGCCCTGGGTATACCGAGTTTGAAAGGTAAGCCTTGGAAGGATAGGGTCGCTTCTTGGCATGGAAGAGCAAGTAAGCCTTCGGTCAATGGGCAGTTAATTGGATTGTTGCCGTTGATTTTAATATGGTGTTTATGGGGGCGTCGGTGCAAGGCAAGAATGGAGGGTGTGGTAGAATCTGCCCAGTTGATTTGGTGTTCTATCCGGTATTAAACCTCTTGGGTAGCTATGAAATTAAAGCAGCAAAAGGCCTACGCGAAGAGATGAAGACACTTTACGTTGCTTCAACCTGCCATATCCTGCAACGCGGAAGCTGGTTGCTACAATGATCAAGTGGAATCCTCCTAAGCAGGGATGGGTGAAGTTGAATATTGATGGATGTTCTTTAGGAAATCCTGGTGTTGCAGGGGTTAGGGGGATTATTAGAAACTCACATGGTAAGTTCAGAAGTGGGTTTGCAGTCACTCTGGGCCATCACTCCAATAATTATGCAGAGTTATTTGGATTAGTGCATGGTCTTTGGCACATTGATCGGTTGGGTTTTACAAATGTGGAAATGGAGCATGATTCTTTGATCGTTATTCAATGGTTAAGGAATAAAAGATGTGGTCTTTGGTATATGGAGGATTTTTTGGAGGAAATTCAAGGGCGTTTAGATGGGATAAATTTCTCCTATTCTCATTCTTTTAGAGAGGCGAACTCGGCAACAGATGGGTTTGCAAAGCTTGGAGCTTGTGGATCCTCAAGAGTTTGGTCATCATTATTGGATCTTCCTTCTAGTATTAGAGGCATCATTAGATTGGAAAAGGGGGGCTTTCCATATATTCATTTGCATAGGAAGTGAGGGCTTTGTTGTGGTTTTTGGGTTTATTGGTTTTCCTGGTTTATTGATTTGTATGCCATGGTCTCCTCCACCTAAGTGAGGTTTTTAATAAAATTGGAACAGAGTCACTATTGGACAGGTGATTTCCGACTCTTTGAAAAAAAAAATTAGTACATTAAATCTAATAGAATAATTTTTCTGTATCAAACTAATACTAATCCAACCCATTTCATGAACAAAACTACTTGTTAATTACAAATTATGATACCTTTCATTTCAGCGATTTCTTCCACCAATATATCCTTTTTATTTCATCCTCAAAGTGATAAGATTACCCAAGTCTTTGTAATATATTGATTAGCTCAAGTTGCTCTAAAGGATCTACCACTATATGAAATATTGTCGACCTCACTTATTCCTTAACCTGAACAGCTCATTTGGTGTATGATTGATCTCCCTTGAAACAAATCTGTTCAGGTTATGATCGATCTGTTAAGGTTAAGGAATAAGCTGTTCAGGTTCAGGAATAAGCTAGCTGGTGTATGATTGATCTCCCTAGACTTTGGGCAAATCTCATACTTTCATAAAGAGTAATGATAGAGATATAACCTTCTTTTTAATAATTTTTTCATAACTTTAATTTAAGTGAGAGAATTCTTGTAGAATAACTTCTAAAGTAATTATAATAGTATTATTATTTTACTACAAAAATAACCATATTTAAAACAAAATTGCAAAAAAATGCAGGTAGGCCTCGTGTTTGTATCAAATTCTTCCTTTGGCTAAGCTACTAATTAAGGAGACATGAAATTTTCAATATTTTTCATAATTTCATTTCTAAATATCATTCCAAATAAACACTTTTCAAATTCAAATGTGAAGCCTAGCCTAAACAAGCCCAATCTGTGCTGCTTCACGCCGATAGGTCTCCATTGATCCCTCTCTCTCTCTCTCTCTCTTTTCCTCTCTGTCACTTTACTGTTGTCGTACTCTCCCTCCGCTGAATTTTCCGATTCCGTTGGTTCTAACACGCTGCCACCGTTAGCCACCGCCATCTGACCTGTAGACTGTCGCGCTGCCACCGTCATCACGCCTTCCCACATCCTTCCAACGCCATTCACGGTGAGACCTCGTCCTCTGTCTCTGACACGCTTACCCTCTCTTCCCTCCCTCGATCACTCTTTGTCGCTCTCATCCTCTTTGTCTCCATCGCACCTTCCCTTTGTCTTCCCAAGCTCAGGCTGTCAGCCTCCCCCACAACCTCTGGTCGACCACCCCCGCACAGAAAAGCCCCTCCCCAGTGTCACAAGCACACACGAAGAGACACCACCTCCACCTAAAAGACCACCCATTCTCCAATCGACGGGAAGCACATCATGGAGCTTGGGTCGCAGGCAATCATCCACAGGTTTTCCCTTCCACGTTTTAAGTGATTCTCGGACTAACCCTTAAGAATACTGTCATTGAAAACCAGTGAAATTGTGAATTGTGCAATTTGGTTGTGAACCTTGTGTGATGGCTGAGGGTCCCAGTGAAATATTGGGCATGAGATTGTAGTTGGTTGTGTAACTATGTGGTGACCGAGGGGCCTAGTGAAGTGTTGGGCATTAGATTGTAGTTGGTTGTGAAACTGTGGCGGGCGAGCCAGTGAAGTGTTGGGAATGAGACTGTAGTTGGTTGTGAAACTATATGGTGGCCGAGGGCTCGTATGAAGCGTTGGGTCTGGAACTATAGTTAATTTTGATGTTGGGATTGGACTAGGTGTTGCAATAAATATATGTATATATATACATATATATGTATATATATTGTTGTTTTGTTTTTAATTATTTAACTGTTGCATGTGTGGCTTCATTGTATTTGTTACAAGTGGTTGATATTTATGCCATTATGGTCTGGTTATGTGTGATACCCTGTAGTTACGTGTATTTTGACTAAGTAATTATTGCATTTTTTAAGATTATGGACTTTCTTGTTTACGTAGTATTATTTTAAGATTTTTAACTGTTAATTTAATGTGTTTTTTTGTTATTAATTATTGTCCATTATTTAAATTATTCTTATTTTAAATTAGTTTATTGTTGGATTTTACTATTTTATTTTATTTAGTTACTGTGTTTTTTAATTTAAGTTATCGTTTTAAAACATTTTCATTAGATCAATTTTGTGACCCAAGTTGTGAGGATTAAATTTCATTTCTTTTCCTCACTTTTTCTTTTTCCCTCTTTTTCTTTTCCTTCTTCTCTTCTTTTTCCCCTGCTTTTTAATCCTCCCACGTGCGCGACACTCCTCTCTTCTCTCCCGTCCGTTTTCTTCTTCCTCCCATAGCGCCGTCGTGCTCCGCCTGTTGCTGTCACCGCCCCTCTCGTTCTCCTCCCCACCGGCCGGCGACCACCCCCCTCTATTTTCAGCCCCTCCCACGCCGCCAATCGCTCCCACGCATAGCTCCAAGTCACGGCACCCTTGAGCTTGCCCGCCGTCGTTGCTCCACTATTGGCCACCAGCTTTTCACCACACTGCCCTCAACCTCCCAGCTACCTAACCCACCCATCCTCAACCACAATCTGCCACCAGTGAAGCCCATCCATCCCCATCTTCGATTTGGATATTTTGGTCTTCAACCGCCGCCCACGTCACTACTCACGGCCAACCACCACCACCAGTAGTTTCACCAATATCCCTAAGCCCTTCCCTAGCCATCCCTAGTCTTCATTTATCCTCGTTCAAAAATTGAATTTTTGAGACCCACGGCCATAGTCCAAAATACATTGTTGTGTGGCTGTGCTGCCACTTCTAGCATCTCTATGATCCTTTGAAAAGTATATTATAGCGCTGTAAGTATTTTTTCAAATAACTTTTGAAATTTAAATGTATTTTTATACTAACTCATATTTACAGTAAATTAGTTGGTTGTGGTGAACTGAGTCCAAGAAATAAGGGGGTTGGCTGGATTAGAGGACAAAGCTGTTGTGTGTTTGGATTATGCGGGGTTTTGTTGGCTGTTGGATATTTGTGTCGTGTCTGGTACATTGCATATTTGCACGCATGTTCATGTTTGTAAATGAAAACTAAATTTTTGTATAATTACATTTATGTTCATGTGTATATTTGAAAATTAGATTTTCATGTGCAAAAAGATTTTAGTGCGTGTGTATCACGACCTCAAGCCGAGATAGGGCATCATCTCGGTGGAGCTCCTTTAGTCACTCGAGAGCAAAATATACTGAATGACATTCCCTGGGTTGTCGCTGGGCAACAACGAGATCTAACAGGATGGTAACGCTCTTGTGCCGACTCCGTGGCCCCTCTTGCTTGGGGGGCTAGAGGATACTTAGCCACGAACGCGCTGGGCGTGGAACTGGGCATTGCTCATTACAAAACCACTCGCACGGTCGTTACCCGTGGTGTGACGAAGGGAGTTTGGGTGTGCAAATAGTCCCTAGGGAAGATTATGGTGCATACAGTAAAATTGGATAATGGGTTATTTTCTGAAAAATTTGTAGGTTCTTGATAATGGATATTTGGGTCATTTTCTAGAAAAATGGCGAGCTTTGAATAAAAGGATTTTGTATGAATCATATTCTAGGAAAATGACGGATAATTATTTTTGGGCCAAAATGGGATTTTGGCATGTGTTAAAAAATATTCCTTTTCGGGAAAAATGATGTTTTGGGGCTAAAGCATATTTCATCATATGCATGCATAATTGTTAGTTGCATTAATGCATTTTTATCTCGTGAGTTATTTGGATTATTACTTACTAGCGGTATCATTTTATGGTATTGTAGATTTTGATGCATATGAGGACGAAAAGCCTAAGGGATCGGCTCCGTGGAGGAAGTGACATGTGGTTGCTTTTTTTGGAGTATGGAATTTGTTTCCCTTTTGTCTATATATTTAGCTTTTTACTTTATTTCACGGATAACTGTATAATTTTTAGTAATATTTTTACTTTGGTAGTCTTGTATTTAAAAATTATGGTACTTAGTTGACTTATTTAATTTATCCGCCGCATTTTTGTTGTGTACTTTTTGCTTGTTGCACACACTTGAGCACTTATCGTTGGAATGCATGACTTGTGTTGTCATCATCCCAACGTCACGATTCTCGCATTTTCATACGTGGGAGTCGGGACATCACATTATGTGTAGTCTATGATATGTAAAACTGTTAGTTTTTGTATCAAAAGATTTTGTGGGTACGTGCGTATCATGACCCTAAGTTGAGATGAGGTATTATCTTGGTAAAGCTCCTATGTTCACTTAGGAGGGCATAAAACTGGATGACATCCCCTGGGTTGTTGTTGGGGACAATAGGCTAGGGCAAGATGATAACGCTCTCATTTCGATGTCGTTGCCTCTCCACTAAGGGAGGCTAGAGGATGCCTAGCCACGAATGCGCTGGGCGCAAAACTGTGCATCGCTTGTTACGAAGTCACATGCACGATCGTTACCTGTGATGTGATGAAGGGAGTGAGAGTTTGTTAATGATCCATAGGAGAGACCATAGTGCATACCTTAATAAAATAACTATTTTGATTTTATGTGGGGTCTCACGACCTCAAGTTGAGATAGGGCATTATTTTGGTAGAACTCCTCTTGTCACTCAAGAGGGCATAAAACAGAATGACATCTCTTGAGTTATAGGCTTGGACGAGATGGTGACGCTCTTGGGTCGATATCGTTGCCTCTCTGCTGGGGAAGGCTAGAGGATACCTGGCCACGAACGCGTTGGGTGCAAAACTAGGCATCGCTTGTTATGAAGTCACAAACACGATCGTTACCTGTGGTGCAATGAAGGGAGCAAGAGTGTGCGAATGGTACATAAAGGAGACCATGGTCAATGGGGCATACCTTAATTTAAAATGGATGTTTTCAAAACAAAAACTGTGATTCTTGGCTGTGTAATGTATTGTGTGAAAGATTTGGTGCATACTTGAGTTCGGTAATTTGCAAAATGTCATTGGCATATTTCTCTATATTTTCTTGTTTGCATAATTCCTCTTTTTTCACCTGCATGTATTTTGAGTGTTAGACTTAGTTTCGCATACTAAAATTTTGCAAAATCTCACTACTGTGGTCCCATCTGCGATTCTGCTTTTCGGAACCATAGATTTTGATGCAGATGATAGGTATAATGATGGATACATGTATGGAGGTTCGGCTCCACCGAAAGAGTGAAGATTGTGGGAATTTCTCTTTTGTAATTAAGTGCTATTTTCATGCTTTTGGTTGTTATTGGAGGATTGTAATATTCTTTTGTCCGTGGTTTGAAGACTTATGGCTTATGCAGATTAGCTTGATGATGTAATTTGATTTCTTGTATTGTTATTAGCTTCATTTATGACTATCTTTTTTATTTCCGCAATGTTATATGTATACACATTATTTCACTTTATAAGCACACATTGTATTCTTTACATTGTCCCAGGGGTGTATAACCCATGTGGCCAACATCCAGTCATTGCGGCTGCTGCCAAATCACAAGCGAGGGCTAGGGGTGCCACATCAAATGTTCAACTTCTTCATCTAATTATTATTTAATCATTATCCAAACACAAAAATCAATTCAAGTTTTACAAATTTCAAAACAAAAATAATATTAAAAATATTCAATCATTTTTTCACTTTTATTATATTTTTATTCAATTTTTTCTCTTTATTTTTCTAAAACTCAATAAAACATTTGAACTTTAATTATTTCATTATTATTCACATAAGTCTAAACACTCATGTGATCATAAAGTGTTTGGATACAAAAAGTATTTCATCTCATCTCATCATTACACTTTCTCAAATTCTCACACAAAATATAATAAACGATTGAACTTTTTCAAATCTTAAAATAATAATAATATTAAAAAAATAATATTCTAATAATAATTTATTTAACTTTTAATTTTTATTTTTAATCATATCATCTCAACTCACAAAAGGGCACATAATTCCAGCGGCAAGATCTACTTGATAATTGTATTCATGTTTTTTTTTTTTTTTTTTTTTATAAGAAATGAATCACATTCATTAGAGATAACAATTACAAACACTTATCAAGCCAAATGGCTTGAGAAAATGAAGTCTGGAATACAATCTAACCATATCTGAATACTCTCAACACTCCAAGCATAACGGGCAAGCTTATGAGCTGCCATATTCCCCTTTCTATACACACGACTAAAAATGCAAGAGCTAAAACAACTCTTAAGTTTATAAACTTCATACATGGAGCACCTAAAATAGAGTTCACCATATTATTTTGTTGTAAAACTTGTATCAGCAGCAAACAATCACTCTCAACTATGATATTAGAAATACCCATAGTGGAGCAAACTTGAAGACCACAAAAAACTGCCAGGAGCTCTATTACCTTTGGATTTTCAACCTCAAACTCAACCTTACTAGCTGCCAGTAAGACCTGTCCATGTTCATCTCTCAAAATAACATCAATCCCTGCCTTTTGAATATCCATGAATATTGCTCCATTTGTATTAAGCTTCAAACTAGCTTCAGGGGGTGGTTTCCATCCATAATGTGCTCGGAACTACACCTGATCTTTAACAAAAACTGCTTTAAAACTGTGTTTTAGGCCAACAGTGTGGTTAATCACGTCTAGGACTTAATCTAAGCTGTTCAAATTCCCATTTATTTCTCCTGTACTAGAACCCCCATGCTAGACAAAAGAATAACTCTAAAATGTCCCTTTCCCCACCTTCAATCAATTTAAGTACAATATCAAACACTTTACATCCAATGTTAGTAAAAACAGAAGGCAAAAATTCCTTCCAGTACTCATTGATCTGAGAGTAGCTTATTAAAACATGATTTAAATCTTCCTGAGCATTAGAACATAAAGAACAAACCCCATTATCAATTGCATGTTTCTGAACCAAATTTGTCTTGGTAGGAAGGCCATCTTTACAAACACGCCATGCAAAGATTTTAATCTTATTGGGAACCTTCATTCTCCACAAAGCCTTCCAAACCGTCTACTTTCTACCCATGTCTGAAGACTCAGCACATAACACCCTTTGCTGCAAGCTGATATTTCGATAACAACTTCTTACAGAAAACTAAGCATCCCTCTCATATTTCCAGGTCCATTTATTTGCTAAGCTGCTCGAACTAATTACCACCTTAAAATTTTCACACACAATTTTTGGATTGAAGAGAGTTCTAAATTTATCAATGTTCCACCACCCAGTTGATTCATCAATAATAGAGGCCACTAACTTTTCCTTGTTCTAAACATCAAAAGAAACTTCTTGCAATAGAGAGTTGTAACCCGGCAGCCACTGTTCAGTCCATAAATGAGCTTTTTGACCAGCTCCAATACGCCATCTACAACTCTCCCTTAACCATTTCTTAGCCTCCCAAATACTCCTCCATGTATAAGAAGGATTGTATCCCAATTTAGCATCCAGAAAACTAGATTTAGAAAAATATCTAGCCTTTAATAATTTATGAAGCAAAGAATTCTCATCCTGTAAGATCCTCCAACCTTGCTTTGCAAGTAAAGCAAGATTAAAAGTCTTTAGATCCTTAAAGCCCATACCCCCACTTGCCTTACTTTCACACATACTACTCCAACTAACCCAATGGATTCTTCTCTCTTCGGGTTTTTGACCACACCAGAATTTAGCCATTAGACTCTCTAATTCATTGCAAAAACCAGAAGGTAAGAGAAAACAACTCATTGAAAAAGTAGGAATCGACTGAGCAACAGCTTTTAATAACACTTCCTTGCCTCCCTGAGACAAATGTTTCTCCTTCCAACTCTGTAGTTTCTGCCATACTCACTGTCTAATCCCTTGAAAAGCTCTTGTTTTAGATCTTCCAACCAAATAAGGCAGTCCAAGATACTTATCATATTGCTGAATCTCACTATTACCCCACATCAATTTAAACTCCTCCTACAACTCCCTATTCACATTGTTACTGAAAACCATGGTTGTTTTCTCCCTATTAAGTTTCTGCCCAAAAACATTCTCATAAGTTTCTAAAACTGCTTGGACTCGTCTGTTTTCAGCAACTTCAGCCTTACAAAAAATAACACTATCATCTGCAAAAAATAAATGATTAATACATGGGGCCCCTCTACAAATCTTGATTCCAGCAATCTCTCTTCTTATTCCTGCATCTTGTAACAAAGTTGTAAGTCCCTCAATACATAGTAGAAAAAGATAAGGAGACAAAGGGTCCCCTTGTCTCAAGCTCCTTGTAGGAATGATTCGCCATTTTAGCTCTCCATTTATCAGCACAGAATATGAAACAGATTTCACACAAACCATAATTAAATCTATAAAAGATTGCTGAAAGCCCAAAACACCCATCACAGTGCTAAGAAAAGTCCATTCAACTCTATCGTAGGCGTTACTCATATCCAACTTTATAGACAAAAACTCTTGTTTCCCCTTTTTCTTATGCTTGAGAAAATGAACCAACTCATATGTATAAGCACATTATCAGTTTTTAGACAACCAAGAACAAAAGCACTTTCAGTACAGGCAATAATATTAGGCAGCACTGATTTTAATCTATTAGCAACAACTTTTGCTATAAATTTATAAGCGACATTAGAGAGACTAATAGGCCTATAATCAACAACCACAGCAGGATTACTCTTCTTAGGAATTAGGCTTATAAATGTATGATTAAGAGAAGCTGGAAACTCACCTTTATTCAAAGCTGTCAACACTACCGTAGTCACTGAACTGCCAACAATACTCCAATATTTCTGATAAAAACTTGTTGGCATTCCATCAGGGCCCGGAGCTTTTGATGGGTACATCTGTGATAAAGCAACTTAAACTTCTACTGCAGTATAACTTTGAGACAAAGACTCATTCATAGAGGTGGAACTCTACCAGAAAGTGATGCCCAAAAATCAGTTGAGCCCCTCGAATTTGAAGTAGAAAACAGTTCTTCAAAGTAACTTAATATTGTATTATCCCTTTGCTCCCCATACTGCCAAACCCCTTGGGAATCCTTAATCTTAAGTAACTGATTTTTCTTCCTCCTCTAAGAAGCCTTCATATGAAAATACTTGGAATTTTTATCACCATCCTTAAGTCACAAGGCTTTAGACCTTTGTCTCCACATCAACTCATCCCTTTCTAACCACTTTTGCACTTCATCTCTAACCCTTTTATGATCATCACTGCACTCACCTACGAGATCAGACTCATTCAGAGAAACCATATTTTTTCTAGCTTATTTAAATGTTGCTGGACATGACCAAAAGAACACATATTCCAATGAGCTAGTTGAGTGCCACATTGCTTAATAAGACCCATAACACTCAACATAGGGTCCTTCGCCACACCCCTCCTCCATACTATTTTGATTATATCCTCACAGGTCTTCTTACCCACCCACATATCTTCAAACCTAAACAATTGTTTAGAGTGACCAAACCCAAACAAATCTTCAGTTTGAACTCAAATAGGAACGTGGTCTGAATAAGCTGCTAAACCATGAACAACCACAGCATTTGGAAATAAACCAACCCATTGAGAATTGGCTAAGACCCTATCTAATCTTTCACTAATATAGTGAGAACCTTCCCTTCGATTACTCCAGGTGAATTTATTCCCTCAATAACCCATATCCCTCAGAGAACACACATCCACCACCTCCCTGAAAGTAGAGAGTTGACACTCGGGTCTAGGTCGACCTCCCCATTTCTCACGGTGAGTCAAGATCTCATTGAAATCTCCCAGAACCATCCAGGCTTCTCCCTGACAACAGCATAAAGACTTTAACAACGCCCAAGTTCTATAGCGATTACTCGCCTCAAGAGCACCATAAAACCCCGTTAAAAACCAAGAATTACACCCCATATCATTCTCTACAACCGCATGTATATGAAACTGAGAATAATTCAAAATGGAAAGAGACACATCCCGTCCCCATAATAAAGCCAATCCCCCCTTCTTACCACAACAATCCACAACCAAACAATTCACAAAACCCAATTTAAATTTAAATAACTCGAATTCACGTGCTGTCAATTTTGTTTCCTAAAGAAACAGAATATCAGGAGATTCCCTCTTTACTAGATCGCAGAGGGTACGAATGCCTTGTGGGTTCCCAAGCCCCTGGGCATTCCAAGATAAGGTTTTCATTATTGTCAGCGGTACTGATAAACAGCCACCGTCGATAAATCTTGGTCACTTTTATCATCTGCAACTACCACCTTGTAGACAGAACTGCCACCTCACTTCACTACCCTGGCATCTTCAACCTCTTCACTAGTAGGAGCCTTTCTTTTTCAGGAAGCAAATAGGCGTTTGTGACGCCCAGAAGTAGTATGACTCTCCTCAAATATAACAGAGAGCCTCTTCCATTTACGCCCATGCACGCCATCCGGTCCTGGCCTGATATCACAGTCCAATTTCATTTCAGTAGCAAGTGGACTTGGCCCAGCCCAATTTGAATTTCCCACCCCAGACGGCAGCTTTTTATCACCTTTCTCAAAAGTGATCCCCACACTATTGTCATCACCGTCAACCCCTGAAACCGCCCCCTGAAACTGCTGCCCCCATTACCAACGGTTATGAGATTTCCTCCCTTATAGCACTCTCAGATAGAGCCTTCAGTTTTTCAACCGCACTGACCTCTGCGGTAACATTAGCCAAGACATTCGGGACAGTTTTCCAAATTAACTGATTACTCCGGCAGCACCTAACCTTTATCCATCGCTACAGCCACTGCCGAGGTAGAGGCTAACCCCTGAGAAGGTTGAGACATCTTCCTATTGCTCTCCAGACGTTCCCAATTACAACCATCCGGAAATTGATCTCCATAAGTTGACTCTCGTAACCAGGAACCATATGGGAAAACAATTTTTGCCATTGAATCCTCCACGCTCTTCTAAAGCCCACAATCCTTATCCCCACGTCCCAAACAACCACACCAATAGCAGAAATTAGGTAACCATTCATAAGAGAAACGGACTCAACAAGATTCACTATTCCCCAATGATATTTTTTACCCTCGTAACAGAGGCTTATTAACATCAAGTAGTACCCTAACCTGCAAGAAATCCCCCCAGGCCACCTCGCCATTATCCAAATCAACCTCCTCCACCTTCCCAATTTTTAGACCAATTAAGCCACCGACATAGGCATTTCACGCTCGTAAAGGGAGATCATGAATGCGCACCCAAAAAGAAACCTCAGTAATCTTAATTTGATGAACCTATAATCTGCCATCCACTTCCTTCAGCAACACCAATTGTTTGTCAAAAGACCACGGACCCTCCTCTCTGACGACACACTCCTTGTGCCGAAGATCATCAAATTCGGCAAGAAAAAGAGAGGAACTGAGATCCCTAAATGTAACTGGTTTTACTGACCGCCAAACCCTCCTCATGGTCACCTTAAAGGCTTCCCGATTGAAATGCTTATCCGTAAAAACAGTCACCAGCAGTCCTTTTCCTCCACAAAGGGAAACCTCTTCCAGTCTACTAGAATAAAAAACCACCTCCTCCTCTTCCTTCTCCATCAGCGACAAGCACTGATAAATTTCATTCAGATCATTCTCACCCATGGGAGTATCCACTCTGAAAAGTTAATTCACACTATAGAAACCCACAACAAAACAGAAAGTAGAAGACTGCACTGAGCAGCAAAATCGCCCCTACATACTCACTTGAGAATAGAAAAATTCTTAATAAAATCTCAAGATTTCATCCCTTTTATTAAACAAAAGTGTAGGTTGAAATTGGAACAAAAATCATAAAATATAATAAGTTTGCTAGACCTCATGTGTAACACTCCCAAATGTAAAAGGAAAATTACAGAGAAAATCGCAGGAGCTCCAGAAAAGAAGAAAGAGATGGAAGAGGAAAATAAAAGTTATATTACATTCCAGATTGATTCCTATAACAACTGCCTCCGGTATATATAAGGGCCATAATGGGAAAGCAACAATAAAGGCCATGGGCCGGTTCGAAAATAAAGATAACTAAAGCAAGTAAAACATGGGTTTCTACGGCACAGCTCCTACTCAAGGAAGAAGCTCCTGGATCACTAGGACAAATTTAGTAAATCAAACAGAATAAAATAAACAAGTTAGCTGGAGGCCCATAAAGCCCTGCTCAAATTAATTGGGTTTGTTACGTTGTCGTCCCCTTCAAAGAATTCTATGACTAAGTTCCAGTCCTTCTCATCAATATTCTTGTGAACTACATTATCATACATGTAGCCATAGAGACCATACTATGTACGCTCTTGATTTCAATTAGGGCTGCCACTGCTAGCTAGGTGGTTCTCGGTGCAACCTAGTGGCTTGTTGTGATGTCGTGGTGGACAGTAGTTAACTATTAAAAAGAAAAGTTTTTTAGGTATGAAGCTAGTTGGGACAAAAAGGAGAATTGAAGGACAATTATTGATGATTGTTGAAAAAACCAGTTGAGTTAACACAATTAAATGATGACTGTAATCAAGGGTCTACAAAGGTGTAAGGACTCCCTTTGCAAATGGAGGGGAAAGGAAGCTAATAATCTAAGGGGTTATATAATTACTAAGTTGAATGATATTTCCAACCTGCAAAATTTAAATATAGGTGAGCATCATACGGGTTGCATAAATCAGAAATAGAACGAAGTTGATGGATTGCTTGAAGAAGAGAATATCAAGTGGAAACAGAGAGCTAAACAACGGTGGTTTCAAGATGGTGATAGAAACACTAAGTTCTATCACATGTGTGCAAACCAAAAGAAGAAGATCAATTCCATAAGTAGGATTGAAAGGGACAATGGGTTTGTTGCCACATCTTCTGAGGATATTTTAGATTTGTTCTACAAATTTTATCTGGAACTGTTTTCTTCTTCTAATCTTGTTAACATTTCTTGCTGCCTCAGGCCTATGGTCTCAAAAGTCACTTAAGAAATGAACAATTTTCTGACCAAAGATTTCACAGCAGATTATATTAAGGAGATTGTCTTTCAAATGAATCCATTGAGCTTCCCTGGTCCAAAAAGTTTCCCAGCAGCTTTTTATCAAACTCACTGGAACATTGTTGGACAGGATGTGTGTGAAGTTGCTCTTGACTTACTCAACTCGGATGGTGAGATAAGCCAGATAAATGAGACTCATATTGTGTTAATCCCCAAGATGAGAAATCCTAAGAAAGTCTCTGATTTCATACCAATATCCTTATGCAATGTCTTCTATAAGATCATCTCCAAAGGTTTAGCCAATAGATTGAAAAAAATTCTTCATGAGATCATTTCATCCACCCAAAATGCTTTTGTCCCAGGGAGGTTGATTATGGATAATGTGATTGTTGCTTATGGAGCTATGCACTCAATGAAAAAAAAAAAAAGATCAAAGAAAAATCAGGTTTCATGGCTTTGAACTTTGCATGAGCAAGGCCTATGATATGGTGGAATTGGAATTTTTAAGATTTTCTATGATCAAGATTCGTTTTAATGCAAAATGGGTTGAACTGCTTATGAGATGCATTCATTCAAGATCATATTCTATTCTCATCAATGGCTCACCACAAGTTTCTTTCAAAGCAACTAGAGGAATAAGGCAGGGTAATCCACTGTCACCTTATCTTTTTCTTTTATGTTATGAAGTTTTTAGTGCTCTTCTTAATCATGATGAGGTTCTTAGATCAATATCAAGCATTCTAGTAGCTTGAGTTAAACATTGCATTAATCACCTACTTTTTGCAAATGACAGCTTGTTGTTTTGTAAAGCTAATTCTTTGGAGTGGGGCATAATGATTGATCTTCTGGACACCTAAGAAAAAAATTCTGGTCAAAGACTCAACAAAGAAAAAACATTCATTCATTTCAGCTCAAACATAAACAGTGAGAATAAGAGGATTATTCTGAGCATAGCAAGTGTTAGATCCTTATCCTCATATGAAAAATACATTGGCCTACATGCTCTTATTGGTCGATCTCGTGCTCAAGCTTTCAACAACATCTTGGATAGAGTGAGAAAAAGAATTACTAATTGGAGAACAAAGTTCCTCTCACAAGCTGGCAAGGAAATTCTACTGAAGTCTGTGATTCAAGTTTTACCCACTTACTGTATGGGTGTCTTTAAGCTCCCAAGATCTCTACTTAAAGAAATCAAACATATCACGAACAGTTTCTAGTGGTGTCAGCAGCAAAATGAGAGGAATATTCATTAGGTCTCTTGGAGTCAAATGGGCAAGGCAAAGACAGCATGAGGTTTGGGCTTTAGAGACTTGGAGTGCTTTAATCTGACCTTGCTTGCAAAACAAGAGTAAAGGCTATAACAAAGACCAGATACTCTAGCTACAAGATCTTAAAAGCTGAAATACTTCCCCCAATCTTCTTTTTTTGAAGCAAAGCTAGGCTCCAATCCATCCTTTATTTGGAGAAGTCTGATTGCAACTAAACAACTGGTAGAGGAAGGTGCTATATGGAGAACTAGTAATGGCCAACAGAATCTAAGCATTGGAATGTTCCACTTCTTGAAGATATTTTTTCCAAGAATGAAGCTACTATTGATGCTATATGGGAATGTTCTATAGCCAAGAATGTATGGTGTCTAAAAGCTAAAAGGACAAAAAAAAAGTGGCTTTTCTGCAACCCGTTTTCTGAATCTATTTGCAACAATGGTTGATCTATATGAACAAGAACTATTGGAAGAAATTACAATAATAGCAAAGAACATATGGCAGAGAAGAAATGAACTAATTTTTCATGGCAAATTTACTCATCCAACAGTTGTAATGCAGCAATCAAGACAACTGCTCATGGAGTTCCAAGAAGCTCACAAATGAGCTGTCAGATTTGATAGAGCCATGGTTAATAGCTACTACAGGTGGGAACCTCCTCCTAAGGGTGTCTATAAGGTGAACTGGAATGCAACAATTAATAAGCATTCAGCAGAATGGGTATAGGAATCATCCTTAGAGATCATGAGGGCAAAGTGGTGGCCACAAAAAGAATGCAAAGGGATTTGTTTCCTGATCCTTATCTTGCGGAATCCTTTGAAGCTTATACTTGAAGAGTACGACATTCAAGTCATTAAAAGCATCACTCAGGCTGAAACTCTTGCCATAGCTCGGGAGTTTCAGTCTTGGATGCAAAACATAAGCTTTTACATTTTGATAGCTGGAATGCCCATCACATTAAAAGGGATGCAAATATTGCTGCCCATGTTTTAGCAAAAAATGTTTTAGGTCCCGTCCGTTTGGATGTTGAGTTGAGTTGAGTTGAAATGAGTTAAGTTATTTATGAATAGTAATGAGTTGAGATGGTGAAGTGAGTTTTGTGGGATCCACCTAAAATGAGTTTAGATGTGTTTAGATGTTAAGATGAGTTTAGATGTATTTATGAGAAGTTGAAAAAGGTTGTGAGTCCTCCATGTAAAGATATGTTGAATTGAAAAAAATTGTAAGTCCCACGTGTAAAAAGATTTTGATTTAAGATGAGTTTAAATATATTTATGAGAAGTTGAAAAAGATTGTGAGTCATCCGTGTAAAGATACGTTGAATTGAAAAAATTTATAGGCCCCACGTGTAAAGAGACTTTGATTTAAGATGAATTTAGTGATTTGAGAATTAAATGTTTAGATGTTAGATTCAATTTAAAATTAGACTGAACTGAATTGAGTTGGGCTTCCGAACAGGGCCAGCGTTATTGGATGATATTATTGACTTGGAGGAGTGTCCTCCCTGTATTATATATTTTTCGTTTGATGAAGTCTATCAATAAAGCATATTGTTTCTCAAAAGAGGAGAGGGGGTGGGGGGAGGCCCGATGTGTTAGCTTAAAAGACCTATTTGCATATTCTAAAATTCGGACGGAATCTGTGCAATCGTGATTTTTCAGTTTTCTCTCGCGCTGTCTTCCGCCATAAACATATGCATTATTATCAACAGACTAGTCGCATCCCAAGATATGCACGATAAAACAAAGTCCCCATTTATCATAGGAAAAGAAAAAAGAGTAGTGATTTTCGTGTGACAACTGCAATTGAAGAGAAACTAAATGATTATTTAAATTGATTGGTCTATTGAGAATAGAAAATCAAATTGTCTTTTATGCAATAAATGGTTATTTAAATAGTAGGAGAGGATATAAGATGGATATGTAAATGATCACAAATGAGTGAAGTGAAAGGTTTGTGTTATAATTAAAAGAATAATAAAATTATGGAACCAATAAAATAGTAAAAAAATTGAAGATAGTTATGGAAATGCTGAGAACGGCACTTCTGGCCCTCCCGGGGTCCCAACATACATCTGAGCCTACTTAATGACATTTCATATCAAAAAGTAGAGATTTTCAAAAGGTTTTCCCAATCTGGAGTTGACAAAAGGTTAATTGTTGTATCAGATCAGTTTATCAAAACAACCTTTTTCTAATTTCTTTGAAGCAATGTTCACGATTCAATACATAAATTATGATTCATGTGTACAAGTGCCATTCCAAATTACAAATGGCTTTAATGAATTTCAATTGAAATGGAATGCTCCAAATCTCCTAGCATTAGGATATGGTTACCCAAGGGCAATATCCTTTTTCCATACTCATTTGCAAAGCTAAGATGTTGACAAGGATCTACTAAGATACTTGTTTTAGTAGATCTGAATGAAGAGGTATGCACACGATCGAATCCAATTAGCTGTTTTTCTGGGGCGCCTTTAAAAACTTTTGGCACTCTAGAGAACAACATCACAACATGGCTTCCATCCATATCACCCAGGTTGATAACAGAAATATGCGCATAGAAACTTAGTGTATTGCAAGATTCCACCTCATCAACATGAATAAAATCAAGTCCATCTCTCACCTGGTGCAGTATGTTCTTGCTGGAACCAGCCTTGATTGCTCCCAATAAGCTTATTTTGTTTGGCACTGATAAGAGCTTGTATGTGAAATTCGTGTAGCTTAAGCCTTGTCCAAATCCATAGAGCCTATTTCCATTGTAAAATCTGTAGGTTCTTCCCGGATAACCACGAGAAGGATCGGCCCTCATGTTCATATCATACATGGGTATGCTGGTGAATGCCTCAGGATACCAAGTCACGGGCAATCTTCCACCTGTTATTCACATCCAGATATTAGAAGAATCTCCACATTAGAAATATTTCAAGTACTTAGGTTCCACACAGCAATGAGAATTGTAATTACTTTTACACAACACTGAAAAATTAAACCTTGCTCATAGCATTTAGAGTAGAGTCATGTCTCCTAATCATTTGAGTGTTGCAGAGAGTGACTCATTTCCACTCAAAATCACTTCTGGCAGTGATAACACATAAGAGGATAGATTCATAACTTTAGATGCTATGACGAGGATAATTTATAATCATGAGGTGGATACACAACTCCCTATAACAAAAGTACTATTTCTGATACCAACCAGGATTATAGTCTCCAAATATGACTTGTGCAAGTGCTTTTCCTCCAGCTTCACCAGGGTAACCAATCCATATAATGCTTGCAATTCGAGGATCTTCCTCTGCAAATGATACATCAAGGGGTCCACCACCAGTGAGAACAAGAATTACTGGCTTCTTGCTTGCAGCAGCCACAGAGGATACGAGGGCCATCTGTTTACCAGGTAAGAGGAGACTATTCCGGTCATGATCTTCGGTTTCTTGGGACAAATCCAGCCCAGCAACTACAATAACAAAATCAGCTTCTTTGACAGTATGGATTGCTTCATCAAATCCATCATCATAATCACAAGATACATTAAAGCAACCAGCTGCATAGGATGTCTTCTTTATGTATGCTTGGAATCTCTCAAAAAGGCTCTTTGGGTTGCAAGGAACACCTACATAGTTAATTAACCACTGGAAAACATTTAGTTCAGTTGGCAATAAGAAGGCTATTTTATTTTATGCTATTTCATTTCATTTTTATTGCTAAGCATTTTGAATAGCAACAAATGTTATGCATAATTGAGAAATGGGATCACCAAAATAAAAGCAGAAGCATTGAGTATTCACCGGGAAAAACAAAAAGAGAAACAGGGGTCGGCGTGCTGTACTGAAATAGAACGGTATCGGATCATTTACAACTAATATGAAAGTCCCAAATACTTCATGGTCGTTCATATATTCCCCAAAATCCGTAATTGAGTTATGAAAAACTACACTAGTTGTATCTACGATGACAACAGTAATGAGCATTACAAATCATAAAGCATACTTTGGGAATATTTAAATTACTTTATATTAAATCTGACTATAATTCAAAACTTAGATGAATCCATTAACTACAAAACCATATGGGAAATCATACCTGTGTAGCCACCGCCTAGTTGGCTGACATTGTTTGCCTTTGGGCCTATAACAGCTAGAGAAGTCACAACTTTTTTATCCAAAGGAAGAAACTTTTTATTATTTTTCAGAAGAATAATCCCCTGCCTCGCTGCTTCAAGTGCCAGCTTCTTGTGCTCCGAGGTACAGACATCTTTAGGTCCCAAGTTTCCGAATTGCCCTTTCCTGGGGTCTCCATCAAATAGCCCGAGACGTAGCTGAACCAAGAAAAGATTGTGAAGAGCTCTGTCTATCTCTTGTTCTTGGACCTTCCCACGGCGAATTGCAGAATGTGTATTTCGAAGCAAAAATGTTCCACAATTAATATCCGTTCCTATAATCAAAATTTATACTGTAATTCGTTGGTGGGGACAGATCCACCAATTGGATTTATCACAGATCAATTTCAAAGTAAATGATTTCTTTTTTATGAGCAAGTAAAGTGAAAATCAATAGCTATTAAGACCTGCTTTAAGGACATCAGCAACTGCATCCTCGCGGGTTTTTGTGAAATTCTGATACTCATAAACAGTGGCCACAGCATCACAGTCTGAGGTGATATATCTGAACTTATTGTCACCAAGGGTTATACTTGTATGAGTCTTATGATCAGTGAAGTTCGAATGTTCAATTTTTCTCATTCATATCAAATAATGAGTTCTCAAAGAACTGTTCTTTCTGTAAATGATGTTTCTCCTACCATAACTGGAGGGATGTTTTTTGTAATGAAATGATCTGAAGTTTTGAGAAAAAGAAAAAATAGTTCTCAAAGAACTTTACCCGTTGAAACCCCAATCAGTTCGAGCTTTTTGTAAGAGATCCCCTCGCGCGCACGCAGGAACTCCATTAATTGCATTATAAGAACACATTAAGCAGCTTGCTTTGCCTTGTTGAATGCAACTACGAAATGGCGGCTGATAAGTGTCCTCCAAATCTTGCTCAGAGACCTACCATCCCAAGTGAAACAAGCTAAACCAAACTAAACCCAGTTGAAATCGGCTAACATACCATATGAAATCAAGATTAAATCTTACCACAGCGTTGAAGCTATATCTACTGAAATTCCGCCACTTTTCCAAGTCATAAGCAGTGAAATGCTTGCAACAAGCAGATACCATTAGTCCTTCCCTTCCTTCATCCCCTCTCAACACTCTTTCCCCCCCAAACCCATTTCTAATTTTTCCTCCAGCTTTCCGATTCCCACCCTGAAAGCCCCTCACGAACTCCACAGCATAAGCAGAGGCGACCATAGGGTCTTCCCCCGGTGTCTCTTGGCCTCTCCCCCATCTTGGGTCCCTGAAAATGTTGATATTCGGCGCCCAGAAGGTCAACCCAGCTTGTCCAACATTGTACATTGCTCTGGCCTCAACAGCGATGGCCGATCCAATCAAGAACCATAGGCTTCTATTGAAAGAAGCGGCTGTGACGAGGACTTGAGGGAAGCTAGTGGCTGCGGCAATCTTGCCGGTGAAAGAGACTCCGGGGCCATTGGTAGCAATACCATGGAGTGATTCAGACCACCATTCATAGGCGGGTATGCCAAGCCTGGGGATGCCAGTGGTGTTGTCTGTTAACTGCCGGATCTTTTCGGGGAGCCTGAGGTGGGAGACGAGGGACTTAGCTCTGGTGGTGATTGGAAGGGAGGTGTTGCAGAAGGAGTAGTGGCTGTGGTGTGGAGGTTTGCATGGGTACTGGGGTCGTGAATTTGGTGTCGGCGTGATTGGTTTGGCGATGGAGCTGAAGAATTTAAGGAATTCTATGAAAAGGAAGAAGAGGACTCTCCAGCGGGAAGACATCCTGGACTGGGACAGTAGAGGGGCGGTTGAGTCTGAGTTCTTAGCTCCGAAAGTCTGTTGCTTATCTTAGAAGTGGATTTTTCTCTCTATCTTTCCCGTTTCCCGATTTGGTTTGATCTTTTGATCAGATCAACATGTCCATTTGTTTTGTCTTTTTGTTTTTTTAGGTTTTTTTACATCTTCTAAATTCTTTAATCGGCAAATAAGGTAAATACGTGTTTTTCTTTGCCCAATTGGGTATTTTAATTTTTTTTAGGCTTTTTTTTTTTTACTTAGTATTTAATAAAATATTGTTTTATAATATTGTGAATTTTTTATTTTTTTAAAAAAAATTAAAGTGTTAAGAAATTATGTGAAAAAAATAAATGTTAAAGAATTTTCAATTTTTTTTTCACATCATTTTTTTAATACTTTAAAATATTTTTTAAAAAAATCATAATATTATTAAATAATATTTTTTAAACACTTAAAAAAAATTAAAATATCCAATCGGACAAATTTTAAAAAAAAAAAGGGAGCCCAACTAAAGGACACACTCTTTTACAAAAAAATAAAAAATAAAAAAGACACTCAAATTCAGCCTTTTAAATCTTATCCTTTTAATCCTACTTATTAAAATTACACATTTAGTAGCTTTCTGTGATAGATCACTTAAATTAAGATGAACATGATGTAAAAAATAGATGGAAAACTTAAAATAGCTTAAATTTAACCCAACACCATTTAATTTATTTTAAATGTGAAAAATATCTTAAAAATTAAAATGAAATAAATCGGACTTGAGAAATGATATTTGTAACTTTAGATGTGCAAGTCCAAAAAAAGTTTATAAATATAAAATCCACATGATTTTTTTTCTTTTTTTTAATAATATCACTCACTCTTTTTTAAAAATAGTCGTACACACTCTAAACTGTATCTAAAATTACTCAAAAAATGCTAATTAGTAATGCCATTTGTCTCATATTCTCTCGTTAGCCAGCCCTATAGTTTTGGGTTAATAAAATATGAGTCCCAAGTTTTTCGGACTATTGTGTAGGTCTGAATTCAGCCCAAGTTTTCGGCCTCAAAAATAAGCCCAACTTACTTAAATCGCCATGATATGGATTTGGAAAAGGCCACTTGAGGGTTTCACAGTCCAATAAACAAATTGGAAAAAAAATGTTTTGTGTTGCCCTAAAGATCACGTATCAATCTCTCTTGCACATTCTTTCCTGTTTTTTTTTTTTCTAAAAAAAATTATTTGTATAAGTTTAGAGTGTGCAAATCTTGGAAAAGCTTTATAAAAAAATAAGTCACTCAAATAAAAATAAAAAAATCATTTTTGTAGGACGTATCTCACACATTTATTTTTTAAGATTTATACGAAATTCGCACACTCTGTACTTATATATAGCGTTATTCTTTTCACTTCAATGCCAAAATAAGATTATATAGGGGCACTAGTCACAAGATAATTATACTAGCACTATAAGAAAAATGGGTATATGTGACCATTATTTTGCGACAAAAATGATTATTTACGATGAAAAAAAAAACTCATTTTAACTGGATAGTTATTTCGTTGAAAATAACTGATCGCAAATAAACAATTTTCTTACAGTGTAAAAAGGTGTTTTAAGGGTTTTCTTTTATTTGTAAATTAAGATTTGGCAAACAATACCGATAGAATATGTGAAATTAGAGTGCAAGCCTCACCTCTCGGACAATTGACTACGAACACTTGTCCAAACAAGTGGGAATCGCCCCTCACAAATCCTTTCCCAAGCTGTAGACAATTCTGATTAGATTCCTATTTTTGGCCTACTAGCATATCCGGCCGGAGTGAGAGATTTAAGGGATGTTTGGCAAATAAAGAAGTAGCTCAAAATTCTTAGAATTCTCAAAAATAATTCTCCTAACTTCATTACAAACATCACTAAAATAAAAAAACAATTTTTAATTTTAAGTTTTCAACTGTTTCATCTAATCATTACTGCCTCGTTTGGAATGAGAAATCATCTCAACTTATCTCATCTCATCTCATCATTACAACTTTTTCAAATTTTCATATAAAATACAATAAATAATTCAATTTTTTCAAATCTCAAAACAATATTAATATTAAAAAATAATATTCTAACAATATTTTATTCAACTTTTAACTTTTATCTAAAACCATCTTCTCACATCTTACTATCCAAACAGAGACTAGTCATTACACAAACACAAAACCCAACACAACATTTACAAACTCAAAACAAAAATAATAATAATAAATTACATTTAAACAATTTTTTTAACTTGATCTATTCTTTTTTACAACATTCCAATGTAATACTTATTTTAAAATATATTTTTATTTAACTTTTCCTCTTTCTTATCCCAAAACTCAATAAAAATATTCTCACACAAACTATTTATAAAATTTTGATAATCTAAGCATTCAAATATGCGCCCCTAAAACTATGTGTTTTACTCGTTTAGACCAACGGTGGACCCAAAAAAAATCACTTGCCAATTACGTACATTAGTCTCGGAAATACATGCATTAGTAGTCTTAACCCTACTTGTCCCGGCCAACCTTACGACCTTCTTGTTCTGCTATCATTAGTAATACTTGGTCCTTTGAACTTATTCAAAGATTTAAAAAATAATAATAATAATTAGGATCTCTAACGGTTCAATTTGAACTGCATGGGTATATATCCACTAGTCATGGTCCAATATTTCATACAATAATAATAATTATTATGTAATTAATTAGTATGGACCGGAATATATTCCTGCATGCCATCAGCTTCTTTGTAAGTACGTACAGATCAAGAAACAAAGCCATCTTCCTGATTCTAAGTGAAAAAAAAATCCGGCGAACGGATCAATTGGCAGCAGTTTTGACATAAATATCCAAAACAAAAACGGAGAAGAAAAACAAAACGCAAAGTCCATCCAAAACCAAAAACAAAACACGTACAATTTGACGAAGCAGTTTCGTCTTATTATTGCATAATTTTCGAACGTGAACAAGCTGCATGCCTAGCCGTACGTATAAAATATGAACATACGCCTGCGTCGCTCCTTGTAATATTCTGGGACTCTTGTTATTAAACTGGTCCCGTAGTGCATGCTATGTTTTATCTATGGCTACGTCTTTATATATGAGGACGTTCTGCCCACTCCAGGAATCATATCGCACTATATATATTCACCTGCTAACATGTTAAGATCATGGCCCCCATTGTCCAGTTCATTACTGATCAACGCAAATGGCAAAATGAACATCGATCCTTCTCGACCAAGAAAATGCTCGATCTGCGAAAGCTAGGTTTGGCATGTGCATGCTCATCATCTTTCTGTCAATTGTTTATTTTAAATTGCACCATAAAGACGAGATAAAATAGATATTATTCTTGGAGATGATATGGTTAAGTGTGGCTAGGATTGGGCAATGGGTGGCTCATTACTTGCTTTGCTTGCTGATGAGCCCGGCCCATAACATGCTCAGTTTGGGGTGAGAATTACTCTCAACCTATCTTATCTAATATCATCTTATCATTACAACTTACAAATTTTCGCATAAAATACAATAAACAATTTAACATTTTCAAATCTCAAAACAATAATAACATTCAACAACATTTTATTTAACTTTCAACTTTTATTTCATCTCAACTCACTATCCAAACCTAACCTAATTGGTGAAAAATTAACCCTTTTTATCCTAGGCAGATGGATTGAGGATTCTTTTGAAAATGAACAATTTTATTTATCATCTACTTTATCTTCAATTCTCTCAATATCTCATCATGTGGTATCAAATGATAATTAGTCCACAAGTTAGACATAACAAATAGTCTCCATAACCCCTAAGAATTGGCTCAAGTGGTAAAGGTTTTGGTGGTACTCTCCCTCCAAATCTAAGCTAAGTTTCGAATCCTCTTGAAATAATTTCTATAGACCATCGGATTGGGGGAACTTTCTCTTAAATTGCCCAAGGTGCACTTGTGGAAAACTCTTTGACGAGTGCCTGTGCACTGGTAGAATTAGTCAGGACTTTTATTCTCAAACACCGAGTTTTAAAAAATATAGTCTCCAATCATTTAATATTACTTAATAAGATTGTGGAAAGATGATGATAAAAAAAAATAATATGTAACATTGAGCTTTAAAAACTAATTTAAGTTCTCTCATGATATAGTTGTTTCGCCACTCTCTGACGACAATCTCTCCACACACCATGGTGCTTCTTTTCCCACTAAAATAACCTCGTTAGTTTGTTATTCCTTCTGTTATAACACAAAAAAAGAACTTGTACAGATCTACAGTCGACATCAACAATGGACATGGACTCTCTCATCACCCAAACAGAAGCTTTATCATGGCATGATCTCAATCTTCAACCTACACCAGAGTCAGCAAGGGCAATATCAGACCAAGTATTGGTAGGAAGGTTAGTACCTGACAGACCCTTGAACAAGTTTGTGATTCACTCTAGTATCAAAGCAACTTAGAATTTTATTCAAAGTTTCCTTATTGAAGACATGGACACAAAAAAGTTCATATTGACCTTTCTATCCCCTCAAGCTAAGCTTAGATTTCTAAACCAAGCCCCATGGAACTTTAAAGGGCATCTGTTAATACTAAAGTCGCGGTCACCTGGTGCTACACTACAAGATATTTGCTTAAATCATGCAATATTCAATGTACAAGTGCACGGGTTACCCATTTGATCATATTAATCTAGAAAACACAATCAACATTGGGAAAGCTTTAGGAAAACTAATCAAAGTGGAAGAAGACCCTATCTATGGAATAGCCTACATAAAGTACATAAGGATCAAAGTGGAAATAGATGTCACGAAACCGCTACAGCAAGGCTTGGGAATCATGAAGTATGGGTCTCCATTAAGTATGAAAGGTTATCTGCTTTTTGCAATGTATGTGGAAGACTTGGATACTTTCAAATTTTCTGTAGCTACCAACAATCTACTCCAACAAACCTTATCAGTCCATGGCTTAGAGTAGAGTATAATAGCAACCAAGGCAACAATTAGGCATTTCAACAAACGAATGGAGGACAATACGCGAAGGTTGATCATTTGGAAAACTCGGCACAAACCACTTATCCTTACAACAATTTCAACAACAGTAAGTAATCAAATTCAACAAATAAGCAAAGGGAAGAGAATCAAATTACTAAGATGGGCCAGCATACACCAAATATTGGAGATTTCAATCCTTTCTCAGTGGAAAAACTGGAACTCCCACAATTCTTCCCACCATTCTCAAACTCTCAGCAATAAGATGAAAACTCCAAGCATGCCACGCCCTCCAGCTCCAAAACACTGTTCAACTATAGCGAACAAAGCTCATTCAATTCTCCACCTGCAAAAGTCAATATTTTCATTGTTAAGCCAACAACTATATCTAACCATTTAACCTCAATCAATAGCCAAATCTCCCTCATAGCTTTTAATCTGATTTTGAAGGCTACAGAAGGAATTATGGCAACAGAGAAAAACTCATTAGATTTCACATCAGCGGTTGGAAGCACGCCCCTTGAAAGTCTCAGTGGAGGCAAATTTACGCTGCCATGCAAGGCTATAAGACGAAACAATTCAAGCATGAGACTGGGTCTCCTTCAGCCCATCAAATTGAGCCCATTACTCAACTTTCATCCTCAATTATTAAAAAGCCTTACTTTGCAAACATCTCTCTGCTAACCCAAGATAATATCATCTCACAGCCCCAATGCCAAAACAAATCCACTCAGCTGGCAATTGCCCAAAGCAATGATATGCACGTTCCAAGCTCACCATCTTTTATCTTCACAGAATCACCAAAGCACATGTTGGCCTCTAAAACAAAAACTCACGTAACCACTCAGTCTAAATTTAATCCCGAGAATACAGAAGTTGACAATGCAGCTCAAATCTTCAATGGTCAAACTCACCTTCTGCAGAATGCATGTCAGTCAATAAGGCCCCAAATGCACAAACTTCCCAGGTGCTTCATTTGTACTAAGATATTCTTCCAACTAAGAGACATCAGATGGAGAGTCACCACGATATCCAAAGAGGAAATCACAACATCTTATTAAAATAGAAAAGATGGAATCTGAAGTATGCATAACCAAAGCTCCACAAACAGAGGAATCAGTATGGCCCTTACACTCTTGGAAATGAAATCAGGCTCAATGGGAAAGGAAAAAAAAATTCAATGGAAAAGTCAAGATGACCCCTACAGTCGACCACCACAGTAATCTCCAAGAAAGTTCAAACAAGCAAGTAAGCCAAGCATGGAATTTCAGGGGTTTAACCCGACCCAAGGCAATCAGAAATCTAAGTGCTAATATTTGGACTTATAACCAGGACAAAAGTTTTTTGTCAAAAACCTTGGTGTCGGAAGACCACACCTTATCTATTGTAAATAGCATAGATTTTCACCATTTTATTCACTATCCTGCTGATTGTAAAAAATGAGGTCTTTTACTTTTATGGCGTCCGGGTGTAGAAATAGAACCTGTCCATATTAATATTTATGCAATCTCAACTTTGGTCTACTTGGATCCTCCACATCATCCTTAGTTAATTACTTATGTATATGCACATGCCCAATGGAACAACAAAGCAAACTTCTGGAGTCACCTGGACTAAGTACATCAAGCTTTCCCAGGGCCTTGGGTATGTATGAGAGATTTTAATGACCTCATTGATCAAACTGAAAAGCAGGGTGGATGACCCATCTCATATAATCCAAATAAGGGCCTGAAAGCCCTCATGGATAGAAATGGTCTTATCGACATTGGTTACATGAGTCCTAAATTCACATGAACTAATAACGGACATGGAAAAGCCCTTATAAGAGAAAGATTAGACCGAGCACAGAAAACCAAGAATGGAGACTACTATTCTCAGCTGCCACACTTCAACATTTAACATGATCAGCGTCAGACCATCACCCTTTCTTGTTGCATACTATGGCAAAGCATCGATGTGCAACATCATTCAAGTTCAAAGAATTCTGGACTCGAGAACCCTTAAGCCATCAAATAATAAAAGAAGCATGGAGCAAACACTATCAAGGCAACCCAACTTTTATCCTCTGCAAGAAAATCATATCAACCAAAGATGCACCCAGAGTTTGGAATAGAAATCATTTTGGGCGAATCCAAAATAACATCCAACAGATTGAAAAGGAATTTCTAGAAGTACAAAGTAATCAAATGACTCCATGCAACCAAGAAAAAGAAATATTTTTGCAGCATAGACTCCACAAACAAAGAGAAACTAAAGAAATTCCATGGCGTCAAAAATCTCGGATTACTTAGCTCGTCTCTATGGATCCTAAAACAAAGTTCTATCACCCCACAACAACAACTCGAAGAAGGAATGCTATAGACTCCATTAAATTTGGACCAAG
Organism: Pterocarya stenoptera; assembly: GCA_003123785.1. Classification (NCBI taxonomy): domain Eukaryota; kingdom Viridiplantae; phylum Streptophyta; class Magnoliopsida; order Fagales; family Juglandaceae; genus Pterocarya; species Pterocarya stenoptera. The sequence goes on from QEOT01007999.1 coordinate 258,826, forward strand.
TAATTGGATAATGGACCCCCTAGTTATTGAATCTTCATTTATTAATCATTTCAAAACAATATATTCCTCATCAAATCCGCAAGTCCCGAAAATCTTGACAATCTTTTTTATAAGAAAATTTTGGACATTGAGAATGAATCATTTAATGCGATACCAAATGAAGAGAAAATATTTAAAGCTCTAAAGCAAATCCCAAGCCACAAAGCGCCAGGTCCAAATAGTATGATAACTCTTTTTTACAAACACTATTGGATCATCATAACAAAAGAGGTCATACTAGCAGTGCAGAATTTCTTCATAAGCGAAAAACTCTTGAAGCAAATAAATCATACCAACATAGCCCTCATCCCAAAACCCCGAAGCCTGAACACCCCATGCCAATACCGCCCAATCAATCTTACAAATGTCATCTACAAAATAAGAACAAAAATAATGGCCAACCGTCTCAAAAGCACTCTTGCAAAAGCCATCTCTCCTATCCAAACAACCTTCGTCTCAGGTAAAAATATAAAAGAAAATACCATTTTTGCTGATGAACTTTTCCATCATCTCAAACGGAAGACTGGCAAGAATGGAGTAATGGCCATTAACCCGGACATGAAAAAGGCTTTCAATCTTATTGAATGGGATTTCCTTTTTAGGGTAACGAAGGCTTTGAGATTCAATCAAAGTTGGATAAATCTAATAAAGGGGTGTTTAACATTAGGGACATTCTCCATCACCATCAATGGTTCGCCTATGGGCTTCTTCAAATCACAAAGATGAATCTGGCTAGGTGATCCATTATTACATTTTCTCTTTATATTAGTCATTGAAGCATTTTCAAGAATATTGTTAAAAGTTGAAACACAAAGAAAGTTCGAAGGGGTGAAAATCAGCAGAAGCAATACTTTCAAGTCATTTTGCTAAATAATGCCCAAATAATAAACAACCGCAGCCAATTCAAAAAAATAATAGTAATATAGAAAAACAAGTTCAAGAACAAGTATATGCTTTGACAACGCAAGATGCCCAGGCTACAAATGAGATGTTCACAAGTATACTCGATATATTTTCCATAAATGTGAACATAATTTTTTATTCTGGTTTGACTCATTCTTTTGTTTCCATGGTATTTACTAAAAATTGTCAAAAGAAACAAAAACTACTTGATTATGAGTTAGTAGTTTCAACTTCTGCAAGTTGTACATTAATTTTAAAATTTGTACTCAGGTCATGCATGATTATTATTGAAGATATGGAATTGTTAGCAAAGTTGATAGTCTTATATATGTATGATTTTGATGTTACTCTAGGGATGAATTGGTTAGTTGCATATCATGCTAATAATAATGGATTTTATCAATGATATTTTAGTCTATTATAGGAATAGGGAGGAACATGAAGGGCATTTAAGGTTGGTATTACAAATTTTGATGGAAAGAAAATTATATGCCCAATTAAATAAATGTGAGTTTTGGCATGGTCAAGTCGCTTTCCTAGGACACATGCTATCAAAATATGGAATTTTTGTAGATTATGGCATGGTTGAGGTTGTGACTACATAGACTAGGTCAACTAATTTGAGTGAAATTCACATCTTCTTAGGTCTTGCGGGGTATTACAGGAGGTTTGTAGATGGCTTTTCTCATATAGCAGTGTCATTGACTCAACTATATACAAGAAATGTTAAGTTCGAGTGGGTTGGTGAATGTGAGAGTATTTTCCAAAAGCTTAAGCATAAGTTAGTTACTACCCTGTTGTTAACCATACCCTTTGATTATGGTAGTTTTTTTCATTTTTAGTGATGCCTCATATAAAGGATTAGTTTGTGTATAGATACAACAATGAAAAGTGACATTTGTGTATAGATACAACAATGAAAAGTGACATTCTCGCCAATTAAAGGGATATGAACTAAATTATCCTACACATGACTAGGAGTTTGCTGCTATAGTATTTCTATGACAAATTTGGAAGCACTATTTATATGGTGAGAAATGAGAAATTTATATCGATTACAAAAGTCTGAAGTATTTATTTAGTAAAAAAGAATTAAATCTAACGTAATGAAGGTAGATATAATTTATTAAGAATTTATGATTGTACGATCAACTACTACCCTGGTAAGGCAAATGTAGTGGCAGACGCACTTAATAGGAAATCCTTCAGTGCTATAGCTGCTTTAGTGACCACTCAGATACAAATCATATTAGATTTAGAGAAGTATATATCCTATTGAGATTATATTAGAGGATTCTCAATCTTACCTAGCTAGATTGAATGTACAATCCACTTTGATTGAAAACATTAAAGATAATCAAAGCAATGATGCAAAGTTCCTAAAGATCATGGATTGAATACTAAATGGAAAGAAGTCTGAATTTGCTTTTGTTTAAAATTTTGCACTTTGGTGTTATATTTGAAACTTGTGTAAACCTTGGATTTGTACACATTTTTATACTATTTTGGCACTACTCTTGGGAATTTTGCAAATTTTGTAATGGTTGTAATTTTGAGAAATGCTATGTGGCTTATTAAAATTTGAAAGATAAATGTGAGCATGCTACTTATTATTGAGCCTATGATATAAATGTCTTTGTGTTATGTCTAATACCCCTCAGGTGTTATTTCTTCATGGAATAATATCTTTATGGGATATTGATTCCCTTCGTGGCATGATGTCTTTGTGATATGATATCTTTGTGGTATATTGGTGATTTTCCTATTATCATAGGCCTTGAATATAATATTTGGCTAAACGTGTTGTTTGAGATAAAGTTGTATCGCTCACGTTATTTTTATTGGGAACTTATTTACTCTCCTAGAGTCAAGAAAATTTTTAACTTTCACATCCTTATTAATTTGCTACTTACGGAACACATGGCAGTTCACCACTTCTTTTCACATCTTTTTGAAAGTTGTGTTCCTTTTTTTGACATGATAGCTTTTGAGTCAAAGACTAATCTAAAATGGACTTTGTTTTAGTCGATTGAGGATGGAAGTTTTGGGGCTTGATAGTTTTGTTGCACGAAGATGGTTTTGGTTGTACAGAGAGTTTTCTTATGGTCATATCTTAATTACTTTTACAAGTTTTGTCGAATTATCTGTATTGTATTTATTTAGAATTTAATGGCTCCATCCAAACTTGTGAATAAAAGTTTTTAGAGGTTGTGTATTTGATAAATATCTATAAACAGGAAGAAAGTTTTAAAAATGAGTAATTCTAAAGACAGTAATTGGTTGTGTAAATGTCACACACTCCTTTCAAAAAAGATACGTGCAGTATTAAAAAAATTAATTTTTTTCATGTATTTCCATAGTTACTCAATTTTTTTAAAAGGTGTTGTGTGCGACACTTGCATACTTTATGGCTACAAATAGCATTTCTCTTTAAAAATATAGGTGAAACTTTGTCTGTCTATGACTTTGGGTTTGGGGCGTTACAAAGGTGGTATTAGAGCTTAGGTCTATGATTTTGTGCACTTAGGAAGGGATGGTGATTACGGATGGTGATTTCAGAATTCTACCAAGGTCTCGGAAGAAGTGTATACCTTTGCTCGACATACTCAAGAGTAATCTTCCACCATGGACACATGAACATACTTCCCAGGTTCAATAGATTAAAAAATACGTCAAAACACTACCTTGTCTTGGCATTCCTTCTGCAGATTTCTTCAAAGTCAAATAAAGATATGCCTCTGACATAGGTCATGCCAGCATTGTCAAACAAAAGCATGGACCTGGATCGAGAATAAATTATGGCATATGGAATTCTACTCAAAATAATTATAGCACTATGAAAAAGAAAGTTTTATCTATAATATTATGTGTATTAAAGTTCCTGCAAGATCGTTTAAACCAAATGTTTTTATTCTACCAAGGTCTCGGAAGAAGTGTATACCTTTGCTCGACATACTCAAGAGTAATCTTCCACCATGGACACATGAACATACTTCCCAGGTTCAATAGATTAAAAAATACGTCAAAACACTACTTTGTATTGGCATTCCTTCTGCAGATTTCTTCAAAGTCAAATAAAGATATGCCTCTGACATAGGTCATGCCAGCATTGTCAAACAAAAGCATGGACTTGGATCTAGAATAAATTATGGCATATGGAATTCTACTCAAAATAATTATAGCACTATGAAAAAGAAAGTTTTATCTATAATATTATGTGTATTAAAGTTCCTGCAAGATCGTTTAAACCAAACGTTTTTAAAGTCAACCAATTACTTAGAGAATGCCTTATGTTCCAAAGAACCAGTCTATACATTTCTAAACAATATGCAAGTAACCTATTCAGAATAGAACTTGACCAAAGTCACATAAAAGATCCAAGTGACCTAGCCAAAGATTTATATCCCCTGACTAAGCCTATCAAGTATTACAAGTTAATCCTTCAACAAAATAAGTCGACTGTTTTCAACGCCATCATGGATAAATCTAAAACCCACTAGTCGAAAAATCGCATTTCACAAGTTGTATATTTTAAGTATAATTTCTAAAAAAGAATGGAGAACTCACACATTTGTTCTCATGAAATTACAAGATCATAAAGAACCATATAGCTATTATGAATACATGGAAGCATGGTTCAAAGTAATTCTCTACCAAAATAAGACCTACAATAATCATTCTTGGTTTGTAAATTTAGACAACTCCTTCAAAAGCAAAATTCCAAGTTGGCTCTTAAGATGGTGAACTATTTATGGTCTTGTTATGAAAATTTACCTTGAAGAATTACTAGAAGTCATCATATAGTTTTCTATTGTCCTCCGAGTTGATAAACAACATTCCCAATTTCCTACTTCCTTCCTCTTCACAAGTATAAAGTCTCATGGATACTAAAATGGGAATTTTCTAGAGAAAAAAATTCTTGAATTTGGAAGTTTTATGTAAAATGGTTGTATCAATTCAAGTTTCACAGAGTAATTTTACAAGCTCATAAAGAGTTCCCATCACCAACAGACCAATCCAAGTTCCTTGTATAAAAAGCAGGATTTCAAACAATTATGGCTTCAGCCATAACCCAAGTCAAGACAAAGGAAGACCTTACAGATCTTTTAAAAAAAAGCCATGTTACAAGTTAAAGGAGCATAAAATGAGACATCTCCAATCTCCACAACATCATCTTCACTAAGTCTAGAATAAGCAAATGAGTCATCAATAAAGGTTAGCCAAAATCATACTCTTAAAACTAAGCCAAATTCACGACTCAGTGAAATTTTCCAAGATACACAAGATCCCAATTCCTACCTCAGTAAAGATTTAAAAAAAAAAAAAAAAAAGAGGAAGACAAGGTAAATGGTAAGTGTAACAGAAAAATCAAAGTCACCGACACTATTCATAGAATTGTAAAATCTGACAAACACTATTCATGAACAGTACGTCATCCCATGATCAAATTATCCTCAAGTCTGCAGAATTTTTGAGTGCCAGAGATCATTACTGCAAGAGAAGAAATTTTTTATGCTACGAGTCAAAAGTAAAATAATTCAACAGTAGAAAAAGCAAAACAACAACTGCAAGAATCTTTAGAGCACTCTTATGTTGAGTAAAAAGAAAAAAAAAATTGACCAAAAAAAAAAAAAAAAAAGACCACAACTACAGGAGTCCATAGAGCATTCCCAGCTCCCAATCCTATAAAGGGAGAATAAGTAAAAGAAGAATTTAAAGCGAAAAACACCAATAACCAAAGAGCGAGCTGTAAAAAGAGTTAATCATAGAGAAAACCCTCCCTTATTTTTTTTCATGTATCCCTGTTTATTTGAACCTAAGTTGAAACCTCAAGTAATGTATTCAAGTAAAGATTAAGGTTGTAAATAATCTTGTTATTTTTTAAAAAAGTAGAATTTCAAAGTATATTTATTATTTACTTGCTTTACGTATTATGTTTACTGTTTACAAAGTTATAAAATTACTAATAGCATCCACGTCTCGCCTTCATCATAAATTAATTAAAGTCTACTCCCACCAATTTCAAAATATCTTTGTTAACCTCCAAGTTAATCAATGTCTTATGCGGCCAACTATCTTCCCCTATGATAGAAGATCAACTCCAACGTTCAATTCAATTTAATTGCCTAGCTAGAATCCAATTGTGTGTGTGTATATGTATATATATGTATATAATGTATGTATGTATGTATTGACAGCACAACGACATTGCATGATGAACTGAGCTAGGGTTGGAGTGTGCTAGAACCCTAGGAAAGTTTCCACCAGAGAAGGTGGTAATTTAGGTATGCCATGCGTTCATGGAATAAATAAAATGTCTTCCTTAAGTTAATAATTAACACAACTGTCGGAAAAAATAACAAAACAAAACAAAATGAAAAGGCTTTAGTGGTGGGGGAGTATGTACAAAATTCAAGTTGGAGTTTTGTAAGATGTCAGAGTCACGTGTCTATATAAGAGAGCTGTAAATAGCTCGGTGTCTCATTTTCCCAAATAAATCCAACAAATCATCGGCCAGACATGATCATTACCAAGGTTTGGGAGCATCTTCAGAGACTACTACGTACTTCTATTGGTTGCAGGGGGATCGATGCATATCATCATTAAAATGCAAATATATATCAGAATAGAATGGCATATTGTCTCTGATCTTAATTGTTTGACTTCTACATGTTACCTTTAGTACTCAACCTCAAGATTACCCATGATCTTGACTACGATTAAAAGGCATATATATAGTACTACTGATCACTACTTTTCTCTTTTATCAATCACCATAATGATGATTTCCTATGAAGTTTGACAATCAAAAAATATTCCTCTCATCATTATATAAATACCCAGAACATATATATGCACGTGATCAGATTCTGGTGTTTCTGGAAAATTTTCTTTCAAAGTTGCTGACAGTTTCGAGCACCACCAGCTCCATTTACGTATATCTTTTGGCCAATCTTCAGCTTGTTTGAACCTTAGGAAAATGTCAAGCCAATTACAAACAATTTTACTACAAAGACTTGCATGTTATATGTATACTTTGCAATCAATCCAGTACTGTAGCCGTCTGATCACCTCACTACTTAATCGTCAAATATATATGGAGATTAATATATTATATGCTCACGCAAAATTAAAAATTTAATCACTTAAGTTCTTCATTTATAATACTTACAGAAAACAATCAAAGGTGAGCCCCAAAGTAGTATTGCCCAGTCGCCCTAAAGTAGTAAATTAAGCCACCCCTTATGGGATGTTTCTCCAGCCACCCTCAAAAGGGTTGCAAGATCCACCGCATGCGCATGGTCTCTCCTAAAATTTTAAGGAGATATAAATTTTTGTCCCTTTATAAAATCACATGCACATTACCTATTTTTTTCACCTTTCTCTTGAATTATAGAGTTTATTCAAGAAAAACCCCGCCCTTCCCTATTCTCCTCCTCTCTTCCTACCCCTCTTCCTCTTTCACAGTACACTAATTAGGAGAGATTTTTCTATTTGTCTTCCCCCACCTACCATCCTAAATATCCTCTACCTCTCATTCCTACTTATCTTCATCGATCACCTCTCTCTATCTGCCTCCTCTTCCTTCTTTGATTTCTATCACCACCACTATCAACGCCTCTATATTTAAGATCTTCGAATCCAACTCAAATATTCTCTTAAAGAAATCCAGGTCTTTTACAATTTGGCCTATCTTCTCTGGTGTTGATCATAGTCCCTTAATAAATCGGAGTATTATTTTAGATTTATTTTTCCATACAAAGAATGAATGAAGATCTTCTTTCAATCCATTCAAAACCCCTACATGACTCTTATTTCAATATCAAAACTTGCAGCTAATTGCTGTACAAATTTCGCATTACACTTATTGGACCAAATTTCCAAACTAGTACCGTTCGTACTGCACATAACATTATTCATGAAAGCGGTCTTCTTCAAGATAATGAATACAACCTCAAATAAAAATGTTTACTAAATAGATCGTTGCAACTTCAATATGCATAGCGATGTATGGTTCCTATTTTCCAGTACATGAGCAGTATAGTGACATTTATTCGTTCTCATTCATTTAATTTGGGCCTCTTGCTCATTTTAGATAGGGAAATGGTTGTCCCACCGAGAGTAATATCGAGGAAGGCTATCGATTGTATTTTTTTATTTAATGTTTAAGGAAGTATTTTTTACTGCATTTGTAATTTTTTTTTTTAATTTTTTAAGGGACTTAAAAAATGTTTGAAAAATAAAAATAAAATTTACACATTCGATGACTTTTCTCGGTGGATCTAGCATGTAGGTCCTTTTAGAAACTTTTTGATCAGGAAAAATTATATAATATCACGTATATATTTTGTTTTGTTCATTGCCTTCCCACCTTTTTGTAATATCTCTTTTTATATTTTTCGAGAAAAAATGCGCTAAGTATTAATTGTAGTCATGAGCATAATATTATAAGTGTGAGTTTAATTTATAGCTGAATAATACTGCTCATAACGTACTGATCTGTTAGTACTCATAATTTATATACTCATGGACCTTATAAGAATACTTATTAGAGCATTAGCATTGGCTTAATCAAATGCCAGTGAAAGTTATATTTTAAAGAATAACCATTAAATTGAGCCTGCATTGAATTAACTAAACACAATTCATCTAAAACGTTAACTATAGTAAATTCATCGTAAAGATCATATATGAAGTGAACTGCAGCACCTTCTTACTAATATTTTATTATTTCTTTTTTCATCCCGCGACCCTCTCCTTCTTCCCACTTTTCCTTTTCCTTTCCACGACCATCTCCTTCTTCGCACGACTCCTTCTCCATCTCTCCTACACATCTCTTTTCCCGCACATCTCCTTCTCCCTATCTCCCGCACGGCTCTTTGCTCGATTTGATTGTTTGGGTTTCCCACATCTCCTTTCTAGCAGCTCCTCAGAGCTTCTTTCCAGATCATATACAAACAACATAGTAACATCTGAAACCCTAGCCTTGATTTTTCTCATTTATTTTGCTCGGTTTGATTGTTTGGGTTTCAATCGCAAATTTCTTATACTCCATTTCTGGATTTCTTTGGGTTTGATTATGTGGGTGCCATTGATATTATTTTCATTTTGTTCATTCTGTTCGGGTGCCATTGATATTATTTTCGTTGGGTTATTTTGCAATAGATAGTCAGATTTATTTCTACAATATTTGTGCAACAAATAGTCAGATTTGGGTGCCATTGATCCTTCTCTTCTGCCAAAAATGGACTGCAAGTTTTGTGAAGCAACTTGATTCGGGTGGGACTCTTAAAATACGGTGGCATTCCCAACTTCCAACATAAATTGTTCTTCATGGTTTTCCTTGTGTTTTCAATATTTTTTCTTTCCCATCAATGGTTTTTCATGAGCCTGGTTTTAGATTTTCCATATGTTGCCCACTTGCCATGAATTATAGTTTATGTTGATGACAAAAGTTAACAAAATCTGCACTGTCATTGTATCTTCTTCTTTGATTTTAGAGAGGTCCAAAATGTAGAAAGGGGAAGAAATGTCGAGAGTTGTACTATATCTAGCTGTGACATAGCTACAAACTATTAGATCGGATTTTATTTTTTAAAAATAAGTATGTTTAAATACAAATAGATAATTGAAATGAAACTATAGTATATAACTTTTGTTTGGTGATTAAGGAAAGGAAAACTTGCATGGTGCTCAAGACCAACGGTCATCTATATAATAAACACAGATTTACTACATATCCAAAACCTTAACTATATTAAACTATTCAAAACCTTAACTATATTAGAGTCTATAATTCATTTTAGTTCCATTACTTTATTTCCATTACTGAGTATGTTGACGAGATGTTATTATTTTGACTCTGTTTCCATCACTGAGCATGTTGTTTGGTTGGAAAAGGGGGCAGGGAGGTTTATGCAGTTAGTATGAGAATATAGTAGCAAGGGAGGTTTATGGTTTCATTGGTTTGAGTGGATTACAAAACCAAGGCCGGGGTGAAATATTTTAATTGAGAAATGGGTTGAATTCCTAGGCTTTTTGTTATTCATCTGATGTTGTTATATGTTGGAATGTATATGTTGTTGTTATAATTTTGTGAACTCCAATAACTCAAACCAATCTATATGTTGCTGTTATATTTTGTGATAATGTGGGGATAGTGGTCCTGCTCCTTTGCATGATGTTTTTCACCCTTTGTAAAGCTTGTGATTTGATTTGTAGTTGTCTTATATTGGTTGTTTTGAGTTTCAAGTGCAAAGAAAAGTGTCCATACCTGATCGTTGGGTTGTTATTTTTTTGTTAACATCTACAAAAACTATCAACTAGAGATGCTAATTTTATAGATTGTTGGATTTAGGGCCGTAAATTGGTCCGGTCCGGTCCGATGATGGACCCATCATTTTTTCAGGACATAACATCCATAGGGATCAGACCGGACCGGTACCTATCAATCCGGTTTGGTCGGTCCATTCTGTCTGACCTAATTATTTTATTATTTTTTTAATCTTTTTTTTCAAATAAATTAATAAAAAATTATTTAAATTACTAAATTAAAATTAAGTGAATTATTAATGTAGATTAAGTAACTAACTCATTAAAATAATATTTTACTATAATTATATTTATGATGTTAATAGTTACAACTTACTAATTTAGAATTTACTCTTTAGTATGTATAATTATTAATAATGTCATACATTTTATATATACTTAATGAATATCAAATAATTTCTTTGTATATAGATTATTCATGCTTGCTTGCAACTTAGGTATTTAAAAAAAAAAATTACCTAATTATTTTAATTAAGTGTAAATAGTAGAGTATGTATGAATGTATGAAGTATTTACTATTTACATATAATAACATAAATTATCACATAATTTATGATTTATTTTAATTGATAGCATATATTATTTTATATTTTATATGTTTAATACTAATAAATTAGATGAAAATGCCAGCATTAACTTATATAATTACTATATAAAAATAATATATTAAATTATTAAAAATATTTTCAAAAAAATATATATATTGGTTCGGTCAATTCAGTCCAGTCCGGTTCAAAATTTGTAGACCCCTGGACCAAACCGAATGACATCGGTGCACATATTTTAGGACCGAGACCAACCGGTCCAGAATTTGGTCTGGTCTGGTTCGAACCAGAATTTTGGTCCAATCAGTTTTGCCGGTCCAGACCAAATTATTTACACCCCTAATTGGATTCACTTTATGAAAATGAATATCATTATTGGAGGCTATTGGACATTATCAAAATAAAAATAAAAAGTATTTAAAAAATAAAAAATAATTAAAGAATTATAACTAATAAAAAATAATAATATTTTATTATTATAAAGAGTGTGATGACTAATTTAATGTAGACTTCTAGTTTTAAGTGATTAGTTAAAAGTAAAAAAAATTACATATTAATCAAATTTTAAAGATTGAGATAGCTAATATAATGTCAATGCTCCATTTGTTTGTATACTCTACAGTTAATTCTCACGTACATCTTTCTATATATATCATACGGGTTATAAAAGTTCTAAGGAATTTTTACATAAACATATAAGTATGTGAAAGTATATAAAAAACACTCAATTAAAAATGGTTCGATGTCTTTCTAATTTGGAATTTAAATTTAAATAAAACCTCTAAAGGACACTAAATCTCAATTTCTTCCCTCTATATAAAGTAATACGATATTTTTCATCATCCTTAAATCATCTAGCTCTTATACTACATTCTGATAATAACAATTTTTCATTTATAAAATATAAAAAATAGTCATTTTAAAATGTTAGAGCCTCGGAAAAAGGGTAAAAATGGATACGTAGGTTCACCACCACATGTTGGTTAGGCCCCATTTGGATACAAGGAATATTTTATATCATCATTACAATTTTGTCAAATTGTCACACATGAAGATATAATAAACAATTCAACTTTTTCAAATCTCAAAACAATAATAATGTTAAAAAATAATATTCTAATAATATGTTATTCAACTTTCATCTGAACTGATCACTATTCAAAAAACGCGCACCTTAATTCGAACACCTTTAAAAGTTGAACAATTGGATTAAAATCTATTTCTTAAGATAACTATTAGGTATATTTAATTTTTCTTTTCAATCGCAACGACAACTACTTTAATATTCGTTATCATGTTATATATCATGAATTTCGCAAATTAGCATTTATCAAAACTTCAAGTTTAATATATATATATATATTTACCACGTTATTAGTATTTATTGAATTTGAACATGGAATTAATAAACATTCATGTAAAAACTCATATTATTGAAGAGTGGTATTGCTACTCTGCCGCTTGAGTAGCACTACTCCATTTGACCGCTAAGTCAAATTGGTCTATTTATTTTTTTTCAATTTTTTTATTTATATATTTTTATCATTTTAAATTATTTTTAAAAAATATCAATACACTAATAGTCACTTCCTTAACTATTAAGTAAAGAAAAAAAAAAAATACATGAAGTGTGAAAATGAGGAGGTAAATTGAGTGGGTAAAGTAGCATTTTTCATTATTAAAATTCAAAACCAATAATTGACATAATTTGAAAAAACAGCAAATAATTTTTTTTTTTTTAAATATAGAAAATGGTAGCTAGTTAGCTGGCAATGAGGTTGTGGTCTAATTTCGTTTCCTGTAGATCATGGACATTTTGGCAAGTGTGATGCACCCACAAGTCAAAACCATTGTTGTCCCATCTGAATTGCATACCGACCAAGACACTATGATTGTATATATATATGACTTGATTGCACGAATGTCTTAACAGCTCTCAACTGATGAAACTGACCGACCCAGACAATGTCCACAAATATTAATTCTGCCTACCTAAATCCCAAAATCCTTAACCTTATATTTATTACTTTATGAGTTTATGTATCTCTATGATTGGTAGGTACCGACGATTGATCGCATTCACACTCAGCTCAGAATTTATGAGAGATTAGTCCAATAGGGTTGCGTGTACGTGTTATTTTCAAACGAATTATATGAAACCTTTTCATGTATAGCCATGTGAAAGTTTCGAGATCCTCGGAAATTATGCTTGAACAGAGAAAACTTTTTCAATAGATTTTTTTCTTTTAAGAAAAAAAAAGTACTGTTGAGATGTATATTTATTCTATACAAATAAGTTTGCGTATCAATCTGCGTATTAATGATGTTGTTTTCATATTTTAAATTCAAATTAGCGTTGTTTTCAGTAAAGTCTATTTTCTGACCAATCATATTGAATAAATGCGCGTATTAATATGCAGAATCGCTTATAACTAGATTTTTTCATATTATCAACATAAATCCAAATGATAGGATTGCGTGCACGTTTAATTTTCAAACGAAGATTAAGGAGTTGTTTGAATAGTGAGATGAGATCACTACAAGAAAACTGCTTATTTACAGCCAGTTAATTCCAGCGAAATGATTATTTACAGCCAAAATGAATCTGTTTTGGTTTCAAAAAGTATTTTCGTTGCAATTAAATGGCCACAAAAACTCGTTTTTCTTGTAGTGGATACTACGAGATGGTTTTAACTGAAATAAGATGAGATAGTTTTAGATGAGATGAGGTGAGATGGTTTTAGAATATTATTTTAGAATTTGAAAAGTTAAAATGTTTATTATATTTTGTATGGAAATTTAGGAAACTTGTAATGATGAGATGAGATGGGTTAAAAGTGTTTTTGTGTTGAGATGAGAAAACTTTTTAAATAGATTTTTGTGAGTTTTTTTTTTTAAGAAAAAAAAGTATTGAGATGTGTTAAAATCAAATTGGGTGATAGCAATTTTTTCTGAGGGATTTTTCTAAAATTAAAAAACAAAAAAAAATTATTTTGGTGTTATGTTGTGTAAAATATTATCAACATAATCCAAATGATTGGGTGAAAATGATATATTTTGTTAAAATAGAAAAGATTTGTAAAGAAAAATATTTGAGTTGAATATATGTGACTTGTGAGAATCTTTTTCAAAAAAAAAAGAATAGTTTTCAAGTTTTCCATCCTCTCCAATCATGTCGACATCGTTCGAGCCCTTTTGGTGGTAAAATTCGAAGATAATCGTCTTTCTCGCTAGGCTCATAATTAAGTAGTAAGTGCATAATATATTATATAGAATAATATTTAAAGTGGGATGATATTGGACATGTAATATATTATATAGTATGATGTGTTGATTTCAGATATTATGTAAATATTAATAAAAAAAATAATGATAGAATATTGAATTGTCATAAAAAATAATAATAAAATAAAAAATAATACTTCAGAATCCTAGATCTACTGCTCAAACTAGCTCTGAATCTCTTGATTATAATTGTCTATCATTGTTTCACAAGTTTCTGGGAAAAAAAAAAAATACATCGACTTTAATTAATTATTTATATTATATTTTTAAAAATCTCATTCACGTAAAAATATTTAATTAATGATGTAGAATATAAAGATTTGAATTCATAATCTCTTTTATGATATTATGTAAAATTATCGCTAACTCGTCTCAAAATTTAAATTAATAAAAAAAAGATTTAATTATTTATTATATTATTATATAAAAAATTAAAAAATAATATTTTCCAGTAAATTTAAAGTAACATGTAGTTTCGTTTGAATTCAAAACTCACCTTAATTCATCTTATCTCATCATTATAATGTTTTTAAATTTTTACATAAAATATAATAAATAATTTAATTTTTTTAAATTTTAAAATAAGAATAATATTAAAAAATAATATACTAATAATATCTTATTTTATTATTTATAAAATAATTCAACTCGTCTCTAAATCTTAAATCTAATAGGGCCACCTAAAACCGAAAGAAGTATTTAACATAAAATATAATAAACAATTCAATTTTTTTAAATCTTAAAATAATGATAATATTAAAAAATTTATTCTAACAATATTTTATTTTATTATTTATAACTTATTCAAATCTCAATATAAAATATAATAAAAAATTTAATTTTTTTAATTTTAAAATAATAATAATACTAAAAAATAATATTTTAATAATATTTTATCATCTAAATTCAATTCAATTCAATATCTAAATACAACAAATCTAAGCGGGCCACCTAAAACTGAAAGAAGTATTTATTATATAATATTTATAATCCGAATATATTTGAGGGGACGGGGAATCGGGATGAAATTCTTTCAAGTTTTGATATGGCCCCATGCAGAAGCAAAGTGCCGAAGGAGACAGCAAGGGCAACGCTACTGTTAGTCAATTACACGTCTTTTGATGTACGTTCCTCTCTATCGCTCTTTTGGGTGGCGCCTGCCGCCTCGTTTTCTTGTGCTGAAGTGACCCATGGATGAGACACAGCAACTTACGTCATAACCCTCTTTCCCTGCTCACCCAACACTCATGACCATACCCCTTTCCTGTCCTTATTTTTGTATTTTTGTGGCTGCCCCCACCTCCCCTCTCCCTCTCTCTGCCCCCACCCCCTCTGCCAAAACCTAGCCTCCTTGATCATCCTTTTTAAATGCTAATAAGTAGTGCAATTAATCTGGAAGAGTCGCTTTGTGAATGCTAGGGCGCGCGCGGATATGCAATGCCAATCAACCTTTAAGCAGTCGCTGCATGCTGTTGCTGCAATGATATGAACAACTTTTGCTGAGGAATGCACGTAAATAAACAGCGATGTTGAGGACACCCATGACTCAGTTTCTTTTATGTAAAAGGCACTCCACGACAGTTCGTAACAGAGACAATGGAGGTACGTAGGAGCTATCTGGTCCAATTTTAAAGCAAACCAAAAGATTTTTTTTTAAAAAAAAACGAATGGAATTAAAGCGGTATTGGTTTTGGTGCGTGTGTGTTAGAGAGAGAGAGAGTTAAGCTTAAATCTTGTGGGCGCTGCCTATTGTATTCAAAGAAACCACACAAGGGTGTACGAATACCACACATCCCCATACAGGTAATAAATAGCATATTAATATTAGTTATAAATAAATTTCATATAAATCTTTTATAAAATAATAAGGTTAGATTTAATAAGTAAGATAAAAAATTTTAATTTTAGATAAAAGTTTCAAATATTATATTTTAATATTATTATTATTTTAAGATTTGAAAAAGTTAAATTGAAATTTAAAAAAGTTAAATAATTTATTATATTTTGTACGGAAATATAGAAACGTTATAATGATGAGATGAAAATTTTGTATTTGAACTTAGTTATCAAACCTAACCTAAGTCTCGCAAATAAAGAAAAGTGTTTTTTTTTTATACTTTTTCCAGGTGTGAAAAAAATTTAAAAATTTCTTAAAATCTTTTAAAAATATGAAAATTTTCGATTAATCCGATCTAAAGGAATATACCACCAAAAATTAAAATATGAATTAAAATCCAAAAAATATTTATTTTGAAGGAATATGAAATAAGATTCGTTCCCCAAAGTAGAATTTCTGGTTCCTCCACTAGCAACAAAGATACGTAGTTTTTCAACCGAAATTGATAGATAAGATGTAGTTTACTCATGTAACGTCGTTTTGTTTATTTCTATTGCCATTATAGGGTCATTGAAGGAAGCAATTCAATTACTAAATGGTTAATGATTTGGAAGATCAATAATGCATTTTAATTTTTACATGTAATAACATATAAAAGTTTGGTCTCTAATTCCATTAGAGTAAGCAAAATTTATTCCACCGGTACTCCGATTTTATTATATATATATAATAATTTGAACTCTCACTACTCGTAGGTTTGGATACACAGTTTAGATGAGATTATATGAATTTTTTTTTTAAGTTGAATAAAATATTGTAAATATAATTTTTTAGCATTATTTTTATTTTGGGATTTGAAAAAGTTGAATTTTTTATTATATTTTTGTATGAAAATTTAAAATAATTGTAATGACGAAATGAGATGAGATAAAATGTTTTGTATATCCAAACCCTGTCTTGTCTATAATTGTCTATCGATCATTGTTTCACAAGTTTCTAAAAACAACAAGAAATACATCAAAACAAAAACAAAAAATCATTATTTCAACAAGAGTGATGATTTTTATTAAACCCTTTGAGAAAATCGACTTTAACTATGAGTAATTATTTATACAATTTCTAAATAGTTAGTTTTCGTACAATTTCTTTTTAAAAAATCCATGGACTCTACTATGAGGAAGTAAATAAAAAAATAAAAAATAAAAACTATTCTTTTTCAGTAGAACCCATTTTCTTACAAAGAATCTGTGCAGAATTTGTTTATTTGAGACATGCGTACCTAGCAATACTCTTTAACTATAGTCAAAACCAAATAGTTAAAGATTGATTAAGAAAGTTAGAGTTATCTTATGTGTTAAAAAAAGAATTTTTGAAACACTATGACTGGTTTGGATAGTGAGATAAGATAAGATGATCTGTGAATAATAGTTTAATAGTTTGTGAATAGTAGTAAAATTGTTTGGATTAAGATTTTTAAGGGGTTTGGAGAAATAAAAGAAAAAAAATTGAATAAAAATATTTGTAAAGTTAAAATATTATTATAATATTATTTTTATTTCGAGATCTAAAAAAATTGAATTTTTTTATCTGTATTTTGTTTGAAAATTTAAAAAAAATTTAATGATTACGTAATGACTAGCTAAATGAAAAAATTAAAAAATTAAAAATATTTATATCTATAATGTTTAAATATTAAGATGAGATAGAGTGATATTATATAGTATTTTGGCATGCAAACTATGCCTAATACTGAATTTAAATAATAAGAGAATTAAACCATATATTAAAAATAAAAGCAGCATTATTTTTTTATTTTTGGTTGTCAAAACACATGAGCATATCACTCGTCCGACACAAATCAATCAATCACCTGGTGATTATGTTCACGTGGTCGAGTTTCAAAAGGCTTTGTCGTCATTGTCTCCTTGAGATGTGTGTTTGGCTTCATTTACTGAGCAAATTGTTGGGGTGATAAATAGATTATAAACACACTGTTAGGTTGCGTTTGGATGTTAAAATCATCCTAATTTATCTCAACTCATTATTACACCTTTTTCAAATTCTAATATAAAATATAATAAATAATTCAACTTTTTCAAATTTCAAAACAACTTTAATATTAAAAATAATATTCTAACAATATTTTATTATCTCAACTCAACTCACTTCAACATCCAAACTCACCCTTACTCTTGCAAAACTTGGCTGGCTCGTTTTATTTAGAAAAATTGACTCTTTTATCTTTATATAATATACTTTTTTTATTTTTTTTAATAAGTATGTAATATACAAATAATAAATAAAAAATTTTAATTAATTTAATTAAAATTAAAAAAATTAAAACAGATATAGTGTACGGTATAGACAGCTAGATAGCAAAGTCGTTTTTCTTAATCCCGTATAATCAAAGGCAAAGACCCAAAACCAGGTTCACATTTTGTTGTACGCAGTTTGAGCAAATCATTGAGCAATTATCAATATGATCACTTGGATAAGTACCTCATGTGGGCCAAAAACAAATTATTTTCTTTGACAAAATTATTATTTTTTTAATAAAATGTACTTCAAATTAAAAAACACGCAACATCGATCGACGTTATTATACTTAATTTAAGCCAGGTTAATTAATGAACTCTTCAAAATGATCCACAACAAACCTTGATTATCTGAAATACTTAGGGGCCGTTTAGATTCAGAAATCTCTTCAACTCATCACATTTTTATCATTATAAATTTTTTAAATTTTCACACAAAATATAATACTATTTTTTTTTTCAAATTTCAAAAGAATCTTTCCAAATTTCCGTACCAAAATATAATAAGCAATTCAACTTTTTCAAATTTCAAAAGAATCTTTCCAAGTTCTCATACAAAATATAATAAACAATTAAACTTTTTTAAATCTTAAAATAATAATAATATTAAAAAATATTATTCTAAAAATATTCTTTTCTATTATTCACAAACCATCTCAACTCTGAATCTAAACCGCCCCCAATAGATCCCATCTGATAGAGATCTAGAATTCTAAAACTTTAACAGGCCAGGCAGGAAGGATTGTTATCCTTTCTAATTAGCATGAATATTCAAGTGTTTGAAATCAAATCTGCCATATTTTAGGTGAATCACAGTGTAACTTTTGGAGAAGTTTAGATAGTAAGTCAAAATGAGATGAGATGAAATTAGATTAGATAAAAGTTGAAATTAAATAAAATATAGTTAAAATATTATTTTTTAATATTATTTTTGTTTTGAAAATTTAAAAAAATCGAATTGTTTATTATATTTTATTTAAAAATCTAAAAAAATTATAATAATTAAATGAGCTGATGAAATGCTTTCTAAATTCAAACAGGGACTAATTATTCTCTCGAGAAAAGCAACACATTATAGTTGTTATGTCACTATTAGCATGAATAATAATAAAAAGTACTAAGCCGGCCGCCATTAATGATAAAACAAGGGACATAAAAAAAAAATGATTGTTCTAATGGCATATTATACCAAGCATGCACCAGTGGAAGATGATCATTATTATTCTC
Source organism: Pterocarya stenoptera (assembly GCA_003123785.1). NCBI lineage: Eukaryota > Viridiplantae > Streptophyta > Magnoliopsida > Fagales > Juglandaceae > Pterocarya > Pterocarya stenoptera. The sequence continues at coordinate 278,310 of QEOT01007999.1, forward strand.
ACTCTATTTAAGTAAACAATTATTGAGAGTCTTCACATCTACTGATCAAGAGGACTCTCAATAATCGTTTACTTACTTTGAAGGATAAACTTTCTTCTGGTTTGATACTGTAAAAAATTGTAATAGCTATAAGTAAAATATTTTAGTTATAAAAAAATTATATAAAAATATATTTACAAACTGACGTGAGTTGATATGATATATTAAATTATAATATTACTTTTATTATAAAATATATCAAACTCATTAAGTATAATATCATGTGAAACAAAAAACAGGACGACGTTAACTGGAGTGCTTAAACACCATGTGAATAGAGTCACATTTTTCTAAGTACTTATTATAAGAAAATTATTTATTTGTAATCAATTATTTTTAATGAAAATAATTAATTTTTATTAAAATAAGTTTTTTTTCATAAATAATCATTATCGTAACAAATTTTCCGTCATAAATATATATATTTTTTTTCTAGTGACTCCAAATGTTGGCAATTTTTTTCAAATTATTAACATTCAATGGAAATATTGCAAATATTAGGAAATCTCCTCAGATGCAATACTAATAATTAGACTGATATTATAAAAATAGGCAGCTGGACAGTGTTAAATATCAAATCGTACCGCCTTTGTCCAGTAAAGAGGGCGACAATGGATCTGTAGCTAGCTGATGCAGCCATACATATATGATTCTCATTCTTTCGGGTTTCGTCATATATGATTGAGTATGTACGTGTGTGATTAATATTTTTGTCAGTCATATTATGGCTAGCTACCTAGTTACCTCCTTTATGCACTACAAATTAATTAAGAAAAATAAATCTATCTTATAAATTATTTATGATAAAAATAAGATTAAATTCATTTTAACATAAAATAATTATCATTTGTAAAATAAATTATAAATAGTTTTCTTGTAATAATAGTGCGCTACTATCGGAAATATATTCCATTATTTCTTTTAAGAAAAAATATATTTATAATTGTGATTCGTGCAATCGCCACATAATCATTTTGAAGAAAGTTAATAAAATATAAGATTACATGAAAAAAAAAATTAATTTTTTAATAATAAATCTTATTTTTTGTAAAATAATTACGCGATATTTACGCACTTCGTTATTGTACGTAGAATTATTCTTCTTTTAATAAACATGAGGAAAATCTTTTTTTGTTTTGTTTTTTCTTTTAGAGCAATACGTACGTTCTACAAATTACTATTATGATTTGGAGGATACCGGGCCCACGCATGCATGTTTATGATTTATGATCAAGGGAATATCCTTTTGATTCTGATTTTATGCCCTAAAGTCTCTACAAAACTTTATCACATTAGTACGTACTTCAGTGAACAGGAGTTTTTTCATAGATACAGATAACAAGCCCCATTTTCTCGAGTCTACATCTAGATCAGCCATCTTAAGGAAAGTGAAGATGAGCAAAAAACCAGCTTAGAAAGAACTGATCGGGCATGCATGGGACCCATCAAGCCATTATTTATGTTAAATCCAAAAGTAAAGTAAATCTTTATATATATATATATATATATATATAAGTAAATGATCTTGAGAGCCCAAAGAAAAACCAGAAAATCTTAAGATGTAATGCAGATATATAAAAAGAAGCTGACAGTCTATTATGTCAGGCATCCATTTTCCTTCCGGACAGATTTACGGGTCAAAGCTTTAAGGGTATGGGAATTAAAATATTGAAATTATCTGTTGATAATTTCGGTGAAAGAGACATTAATCAGCCATGACAGCGAGAGTAGAAAAAGCAGATTCCATTTCTGTCTTAGGCTAGCTCTAGGAGCTACTACGTACAAATTTCACTGTACGTATAACGAATACTATAATACATTCTAATGAAAAACTGTCCTTTTTTGTGTATGTTTTATATGTTCCTTCAATTTGGTGCAACTTCATGTCATTCAAGCTCTTTAGATGACCATTTCACCACTTTAAGAGAGAGAAAGAGAGAGAGAGAGGCAGAGTGCGAGAGAAGGGCAATGGAGCTTACCCAACATAGTTTCTTGGAGGAGTTACTGGCTCCAAGAAGAGACACTTGGAACACTTTTCCTAATGGAGTGAGCGAGTTCTTCCCTAATGAGTGGAACATTGGTTCTTTGGAAGATAACCCAGTCCTGGCTACTCCAAATCCTCCATTACTAGGATTCTCCACACCAACCGGACCCAGCTTTGAATGTCCTTTCAGTGACCAGGTTTACCCATCTCTTGATGGATTTACAGAGATCATTGAAACATCATACGCCAAGATTAATGACAAACCACTGTTTCCTTCCCGAGAAGATTACCCATCGATGGTGGAGGATGAGGACCTCAGTTTTCTCGGCAGTGAAAGTCACAGTATGGAAGAGAAAAATAATGGCTGCAAAGTTGAGATGGATCAGGCTGCTGATATTCCAGCTTTCAACATGGGTATATGTGGAGAGAGAAAGTGCAAAGCCAAGAGATTGGAAGGGCAGCCCTCAAAGAATCTAATGGCAGAAAGAAGACGAAGGAAGCGCTTAAATGACCGCCTATCCATGCTCAGATCAATTGTCCCTAAAATAAGCAAGGTGATCTAAGATTTTTTTTTTTTTTTTTTTTTCTGATAAAGCTTGTAATTTATACTAAATCTGCAGACAACAATGCTTCCATTTCCTCGTTCTGTTTATATCACTAATGATAAATTTCTTGTTTGCATAAAGATACACTTCCTAAAACGCATAAGTTCCCTCTTAATTATGACTTAAAAGATTTACAAAAGAATGTGAATATTGCTAGCAGATGGACAGAACAGCTATACTTGGAGACACCATAGATTATATGAAGGAGCTTCTGGAAAGAATCAATAAGTTGAGAGAAGAAAACATTGAAGGAGCTGAAAATCAGTTTAATTTGATGGGCCTCCAGGAGCTACAGACAAATGAAGTTATGGTGAGAAATTCCCCCAAGGTAAAAATGTCTCCGGCCAATTTGCAATTAATGCCCTCCCCATCTAGAGACCCTGAAATCCAATTTCATGTGATACTATATATACTCAATTCTTGATTTGAATGTTCTGAATCCGTTTGGCTAATTTGCAGTTTAATGTGGAGAGGAGGCCGTACATGGATACTCAGATCGGTATTTGCTGTGCAGCTAAGCCAGGATTGTTGTTATCAACAGTAAACACGCTCGAAGCTTTGGGCCTTGAAATTCAACATTGTGTTATAAGCTGTTTCAATGATTTTTCAATGCATGCTTCTTGTTCAGAGGTATTTATTTTGCCTCAATTAATGCTTCGATCACATTATTATATATAGTAATTATGAGCATCATCATGTTTTGAATCAATTTATAATATGTATTTTTTTTAGGGAACACAGCAGCGAGCATTGGTAAGTTCTGAAGAAATTAAGGAAGCATTATTTAGAAATGCCGGATATGGAGGAAGATGTTTGTAGAAAAAACCGATGAAAAGATCAAACAACATAGGAGGGCTACTTTAACAGGGCTTGAAGGGATGAGATTTTTTAACTTGTTCTTCTTCTTCAAGGAATTTCGCAAGAGACGTTGTAATAATCATGTATTGTCTACTGCAATTATTGTTTTTTTTTTTCCTAAATTTAAGGATCTTTTGTTCCACTCTAAGTCAGACAGATGTATTCACGATCTGACCTGGTCGATCCAATCACGATATTTAACTCATGATCTGTTCGGATCTAAATAAATAATAAAAGATTTAGTTTTGTCGAAGTTGTTTGTATTGGAATCGGAATGCATATGGAATCCTTTGTAGGAGCTGAAAAACAAATAGCTATTGATATCTTATTGCTAAAATATATAATTGGATTCACCAATAATTGGATTGAGCTGCCACAAATCTGGTGGTTCTATTACAGACTTTTCTTTCTTTAACCTCAGAAACTGGTTAGAGTTTGTATGCGTACGTGTGCATGAGAGAGGGCTCGGTTTTGTTGTTCCAGTTGATATTTTTAACTCCAATGTTGTAAAAACAGATCCGATGGATAGCAGAAGACACGTCAGTTTGCGAGATTATTTTTGTGTAATTTTTCTTTTAATGGTATTTCACATTATTTGAAAATAAGAAATTATTATTCTATTTAATGTTCAAATTGGGTTTTAACTGTATCATTTATTAGTCTCTTTAGAGTATAGACTATATGGCTTGGACATTTCATGGCACACGCGGGAATATAATGTGAGAGATTGTAATAACTCATTTTGATAAGGGTGGACGGTGTATGTAATCTCAAAGAAAAAAAAAAAAGTCTTTGCTCTTTATAATGTTCTAATGAGACCTAGTAGTCTTTTTTGAAGTATAGGCCGGCTTGAGCCTTCTAGGAATTACACACGTAATCTAGTATATATATATATATATATATGTAATATACTTGTAATCTATGAGCCCCAACTTATGTTGGCAAAGTCCAGAATTCTGTTTTAAGAAAAAAAGGTCCCAATGTAGAAAGGATCACCTCTATGAGTGAGCATTGCTAGCAGCACAACTTGCAACGTCAAAGCACTAGATCATGTTAGGTTCAACAGCACGAGGTTATAATTTACCGGAACAAGTTTTTGTACACGTAAGACCTCGTAGAATTGAAACGTGATGTCTTTATAAGTTCGAAGGGGGCTGAAACTTGAAATAATTTTCCCGAACTTTTGCGGCTATTTATGCAATCGAAATGTCAGAACAAAATTTAAGGCACCTTTGATTTCTTATTCATAGATCCACTGAAATCCTGCACAAGTAACGATTTTTAAATTTAAGTCTAAAGCCCTTTTGTCCTTTACCAAATATTCAATATTGACACCATGCTTGAACAACTTGGAATGAGATGAATAATAATTTAAACAAGCACAGGAAGATGGCTACGAATGCCAGACCTTTTTCTTCAAATTATTAACTTATTAGCTTAAGAAAACTTACACTGTCGTTTTTCTTGTCTTCAAGCCCTCAATATCAGGCTGCATGCTTAAATTCAGGTTCATAGAGCTTAGTTTGTCAAACACCAGCCGAAATATCTCCCATCAGTACAGCTTTCATATTCCGCGTTTGGGTAACTTAATGATGCAATAATCCATACAAAACAAACTAAAGGTGAAAATAAAAGGAGTGCAAGGCAGATGTTTGAATAAATGCCTTAGAGAGAATTTCATTCATTCATTCATAGTTTTACAATTCTGTTTTTCATTCCATCTTTCCAAGACCTATATATACAGTCAGATTCACAACAACGAGAATTACATTTCAGACTGGGACCACTTGGTTACACCTCACCATTTCAGTTATAGAGAATCTATTTAATTTTGTTATTTGAAATCAATCTAGAGTCTTCTAGGCCTAGTGGAATATTCTTACATTGGAGCTGAACCTTCTTGAATTATCCTCCTGGTTCTGAAATGAGGCAGCAAGAATCATTGCCTTAATAGCCCCCGCGAGTCAAGCAACACAGGACAGATGGTGAAGCTTAATCGCAGTTGAGAAAGTTGAGGTAAAGATAGAGGCTTAATGAAAATATCAGCAAGTTGATCTTTACTAGACACAAAGGAAACTTGTAGAACCTTAGTTGCCACACAATCTCTAACATAGTGATAATCAAGCTCAACATGCTTAGTGCGAGAATGCAAAACAGGGTTAACAGTTGCGCACCCAAATTGTCACACCATAAAGTCTGTGGATTAGTAAGAAATACACCAAGTTCCTTTAAGAGAGATTACAACCAGAGAAGCTCACAGACAGTATTAGCTACTGCCTTATATTTGCTTCAGTAGAAGACCAAGCTATGGTGGGCTGCTTCTTAGAGCCCAGAGAAATAAGATGGGAGCCAAAATAAACACAAAAACCACCTATGGATTTGCGATCATTAGGGCAACCAAACCAGCAAGCATCGGAGAAGGCAAACAATTTCAAGGAAGAAGATGGGCCAAAATAAAGACCAAGATGTTGTGAAAGGTTTAAATATCGATAAATTCCTTTTACAGCTTGCCAATGAGGAAGCCTTGGATGGTGCATAAATAGACACACTTTGTTAACAACGAATGAATATCTAGCCGAGTAATGCCAAATTTTGAAGGCTTCTGACTACACTGCGATAGAGTTAAGGATTCTCAAAGGAAGGACCCTTCAATGTAGTGAGTTTAACATATGAGAACATAGGACTAGAGATAGACTTAGACTTATGCATATTAGTATGAACTAACAGATCAAAAATATATTTAGACTGGGAAATAAATAAACCAGTGAAATTTCAACAGACTTCAATACTAAAGAAATAATGTAAGGGCCAAGATCCTTAACAGGAAAAAAAAGTTTCAAGTGCAGTGGTGAAATAAGAAATAAGCAATGCATTAGAACCAGTCACTACGATATCATTTACGTAAACTAAAATATAAAGGAAGTCAAATGAATTTTGGAGAATAAACAAAGAGGAATCAGATCGAGAGCCATGGAAACCTACAAATAACAATTTGTCAGTCAATTTAGAAAGCCATGCCCTATAGGCTTGTTTTAACCCATAAATAGACTTTTTCAATTTGCAGATATGAGTGGGAAAATCAGGATTCATAAACTCAAGTGGTTGCTGCATGTAGACATCCTCTTAGAGATCACCGTATAAGAATGCATTCTAAATGTCCAACTGATGCAATGACCACTTGGAAGCAACTACGAGTGAAAGAAATAGACGAATGGTTATTGGCTTGACTATGGGACAGAAGGTCTCAGTGTAATTAAGACCAGGTTTTTTATGGAAGCCCTTGACCACAAGACTAACCTTGTGGCACTCAAGGGTTCCATTAGCCCGACACTTGGTCTTCAAAATCCATTTGGAACCTAGGATATTAAGATTAGAGGATAAATGGACCATATCCTAAGTCTAATTGTGAACTAGGGCTTGGAACTCAATTTTCATGGCAACTCGCCACTCAGGGAATTTAGAGGCTTCTGTATACGATAAAGGTGCTTCTGGAATGAAGGTAGAGGCAGAGACAGTGAGTGAGAGAGAGGGCTTGGGAGGAGGCCAAGGGATGGTACCATCAGCTCGAATAAGTGGACAATGGATATTGGATTTAGATCTAGTGACCTTAGGTTGGGTGAGAGAAGGTGGAGACGCAAGGGAAGGTGACGCCGATTCAGATGAGACGAGAGAGCTAGGGCTTGAGGAAGACCTGGGAGGGAGAGGAGTCAACAAAGAAAAAGGAGAAAGGGCAGAGTGGGTTGGTCTTGCTATCTCAATGAGAGATGGGCCTGGTGTCTTGGGGAGTAGTGGTCGTGATGTGGACACGAGAATGGATAGAGGGAAGAGCCCAGAAGAGACAATGTTAGAAGGAGGAGATGGACTGGGCTTAAAAGAAAAGGGAAAAATGGTCTCAACAAAATAAACATCTCTGGAAATGTAGGTAAGGCCCGTAGGAAGATGTAAGCAACAATATCCTTTATGATCTGGACTATAGCCCATAAAGACACAAAGTTGAGATCTAAAATTCATTTTGTGACGATTGAAGGGTCTTAAATTGGGTTAGCAAACCGCACCAAAAATACATAACAATTTGTAATCAGGAGGATGATGAAATAATGTTTGAAAGGGGGAGAGATTGAAAAAGAATAGATATGGGCATGTGATTAATGAGAAATACAACAATTTGAAAAGTTTCAGCCCAATATTTATGAGACACAAAAGCATGAGCTAAAAGGAAGAGTCCATTTTCGAAAATGTGGTGGTGACGCCGTTCAACACTATCATTCTGAGCATGAGAATATGGACACGTAATACGATGAAAAATACGTAATGATTTAAGTAAGGAATGAAGTGGGCGAAATTCTCCACCCCAATCAGATTGAACAAAAATGACATTAGTTGAAATCATATTACTAACATGACATAAAAAATCCAAAAATCATAGAGGAGACATCAGATTTAGACTGAATAGACAATATTCAAATATACTTAGAAAAATCACCTACAATAGAAAATTAAAAACGAAAGTCTATGGAGGATAGCACAAATGCCGGCCCCCAAACATTAAGAAAAAAAAGTTGAAATGGCTTTTGAGATCTAGATGGAGAGAGAGGATGTGGCCGAGTGTGACACTTGGCTTCTGAGCATGCGGGACAGGAAGATAGAGCAGTGTTATTTGTTATTGGAAGTTGAAATTGACGAAGAGTAAAGTAGGTGACTCGAGACGAGGGGTGACCAAGTCGAGCGTGCCAGATCTATGGGGAAGTACGTTCGCCAAGAAAGATTCGAGGAGCAACGGGAGACAGGGACTCTGAAGCTTCCGAAGCAATCGAGGGAAGGATATATAGACCATTCATAATAGGTCTTTGAAGAAATGCCTCCCGAGTGCGTAAATCCTTCATAAGAAAATATGAAGAGTGAAACTCAAAATAGGCAGAGTTATCAAGGCAGAATTGATGAACAGACAATAAATTTTTAGTGATAGAATGAACATGAAGGAGTTTGAGAATGAGATATTTTCCAGATGAAGTGTTTAGATGAACTGAGCCGATACTTTTTATGGGAAGAGTGGAGTCATCTCCAATGCTAACTTGATCAGTGCCATGATATGATATAGACTCCAAATTAATATCTGAAAAATCAGTTGTGAAATGGTTGTAGCTGCTATATCAAGAAACCAATTGTTTGTTTGAGGCACAGTGACAAGTAGAGCTGTGAAATTAGCTGCAAGTGAGACCGGGGTAGAAGGTTGGTAGGACTGGTTGAAATGATGATAGCAAGAGAGCAGTGTGCCCAGTCTTTCGACAAACTTGACACACTGATTGATTTTCAAGATGATTGGAAAAATAGTTGGTGAACTTTCCACCACGACCACGCAAACCTCCACACTGCATTGAGCTTCTTCCTCTGTTTGAATAGCTAGATGATGAAAGTGCCCTTGTGCTAGTTGCATGCGTTGCAAGGTTACTACCTGAAAGCAATGATTGAGTTTGATGAGCTAACCAAGATTCATGATTAAGAATGTAACTATAAATCTAGTGAGATGATAAGGGGTATGGGCATGTGGTAATGGAGGTGACAATGGATTCATAATTTAAGCAAGCCCAGCCAAAAGATAAATGAAAAATTGTGAGGCTGACAATAGGCGCCCTGCAACTATAAGGGAGGCAGATAGGGATTTTGCCTTGTGGTAATATTCGAAGATAGACTCAAATCCCTTATGAAGGGTTGCAAGTTGGTATTGGGTTTGTATAACATATGCTGAGGTTGTCGGATTTGAGCTTGTACACTCAAGAACTTAGGCTAAGATATTATCAGATAAGGAAAAGTTAATGGCTGAGATAATTAGTTGGTCTTGTAAAAGCCATCGTGTATATTTTGGGTTGATGTTTCCATCAAGTGTGGAAGGAGGCATGAGAATGGTGTCATCTACATAACCAAGAAGCTGATGTCCTTTGAGGAAAGGTACAATTTGAGCCTTCCATAGTAGGTATTTATCAATTGTGAGTTTGAGGGTAATGAAATGTGTGGCTAAATTCGCAATTGAGGAGTTGAGAGTAGGTGGTTGAGTTTCAAGAATTGAAAGAGTACTTGCTTTTGGTGATTTTTCGAGAGTTTCCATTTGAGCTATTGAGGGAGAGAACTAGCCGTGAGCCTTATGGTAGCTCTGATACCATAAAGGCGAAAATAAAAAGAGTGTAAGGCAGATTCATTCATTCATACTTTTACAATTCTATTTTTCATTCAATCTTTACAAAGACTTTCCAAGACTTATATATAGTTAGATTCACAACAGCAAGAATGACATTTCAGCCTTGGGACCACTTGGTTACATCTCACCATTTTTGCTATAGAGAATCTACTTAATTCTGTTATTTAGAATTAGTCTAGAGTCTTCTAGGCCTAGTGGAATATTCATACATTGGAGCTAATCCTTCTTGAATTATCGTCTTGGTTCTGATTTGAGGTAGCATGAATCATTGCCTTAACACAAACCAACCCAGATTTGTCACATCTGACCCTTATAATTTTTTTAGATGAGGGAGAAAAGAAGATAATCACAATTTATAAGACACGCGAATGGAAGGGTAGTCAATTTCTGCATTATATATGCAGAAACAAAATTTACCTAACATAGGATTTCAGAAATGGGCTTGGTGACATTGTACACGATTTAGAAGTCAACACTCACACATGGTAGCTAAATGGGGTGTTGTCTTTGATGCAAAGTATGCTCTTTGCAATGCCCATTCTTCTTCCTTTGTCCAGCCTTTCGTGAACCCATAAATTTGTTTCCTTTTTATCCAAAGCGCTAGTCATGCTACCACTCTTCTCGACATACTCATGTAAAACATTCTGCTAATTACAAACCCTCTGAGATCGTATGCGGCCATTAACTCCCTCAATACTACTATTGAATCTAGGAGACTTGCGGGACCTAGAACTCCCACAACTTAGCCCAATATCAAATTTCCTAGTTTTTTCAAAGCTTTCTCCAAATGAGTTACGCTTTCATTAATGACACTTAGCTGATTATAAAATCTCGGAAGACGCCTAGGACTCCCGAAACCCCGTGACCCCTATTAGAGGAAGAAACCCAACAATAATTCAAAAATCACAAGAACGAGGGAGAAGTGCAAAATGCTTGTACAAGAACAGAGAAACAAGGAATATTGTATTGTATTACTTGATAACCAAAGTACATATCTTGAGTCACTTATATACACAAAGTGAATCAAGAAAAAGATATAACTGACTAAGCTAATTATACTTTGTATATTACACGTGTAGAGGATTTTATATGCCAGCTAGACTCATCTAAGTTAATACTCCCTCTCAAAATGGAGTGCATATGTCAATAACAACCATCTTGGAAAGAATATTAGAAAATGAAGCAAAACCAATAGGCTTAGTTAGGATGTCAACTAGCTAGTGGCTTGAGGAAACATGCAATGTTTTAAGAGAACCTGCTAGGAGCTTTTCCCAAACAATATGAGAGCATTAGCATTGGCTTCATCAAAGTCATTTCCAGAATCTAGCTAAAAGTACATATTTTTCGTAAATCTAAAACCATTCAAATTATATCCCCACATAGGATTTGTCAAAATAATAATATAATAATAATCTTTTTCCCTACACTAACCATATGTTAATTAATAGTTTCATTTTTACTTAAATTATTGTTTCAATTATTGTTTCCCAACTAATTTTTTTCCTCAACCTAATTATTTAACAAACATATTTTGGAATAAAACGTGGGAAATATTAAAGTAGTTGGATCTGATATTTTAGAATAAAATATTAATTTTGAAGATGAATAGTACATCTTCAAATATGAAAAAGCACTTAGAAATATTGTAGCTTATAGTTGAAGCCACTAGTATTTGATTACTCCAATGCAGATGATTTCATCTCTATTTTTTCAAATTTTGAAGATGAACTGGCAATTGTCTAAGCCAATGCCAGTGCTCTAACAATCAATGTCAATGTTTTTTATTCGCTTATGAAAATTTGGGTTTGTTGCTATGTGAAAAGCAGCTTAGTTATCACAAAAAGTACAGCTGGTTTGGATTGTGAAACTGAGAAGTCTTGTAATAGACAAAAAGATGCTGGTTCTACTTGGAAAACAAATTAGAAATGGCAAAAGCCTTACGGGAATGAGAAAGTTTGGAATATGAAATAAAATAGGAAAGTGCATGTTGAGTACCTAAAGCATGAGCATTATTCGGGGAGTTAGATGAATTGGAACGTGAATTAGAATGGCCCATAGTATTCATTGTTGTGGGTTCATGAGATGATTGTGAAGAAGATTGAAGGAAGGCAAAAAGTTGAATATATTGTTCTTTGGAGAAGAGAAATTAAGGAGTAGTATCAGAACTTGTGGTTGCTTCATCAAAGCCAGTAGAAGATAAAGAAAACTGGTTTACAGAAGTTATTTTGGATCCTGACGGAATCCAATCAACTATCCATGTAATTTGTAGCACCTTTAAACTGAATGTTCTGTGAGGCCACAATGGGTGCAAACAGGCTTAGAACCTTACTTAGGATAATGCCTGTTGATCAATAGCTAGCATAATGGATGGCGTTGGGTCCATCAATAGGATCTGTCATCAAATATGCGTAAACGAATAACCCCATCAAAAATTGATTGACATATTCATTTTCATGTTGATCAATTATTATCTTTAAAGCCCCACAAGAATACCCCAAGTTACAAGAATAAACTAGAAATTAGTTTTCTAGTAGAAAATTCATCCCACACAGCTTTCAAGTTGTGTCAAATTGAGAAACTGACAGAAGATTGATCTTGAGTCAAATTAGGAAGCAAGATCTTTCTTGATTTAAAATAGGCTAGGACCATTACCTTGAGCGAATCAGGTCTTCAACTTTCTCCAAACTTCTTCAGTGATTGGGATACTGATAACACTGGCAGCAATTTCTTTTGCAAGAGAATCAAGAATCCATAAAAATATACAAGGAATTAGATTGATCAACAGGCGGAGAGAAATTACCATCCACAAAACCTGTTTTGCTTTTAGCATTGTCAACATTGAGGCTGGGTTGTTTCAGGACTCGGCGGTTTTGGGATCTTCGGGTTTTGAAGTTGTACTCTTCTGGGTGAAGTCTCGGCGGCGCCCGGGGAGGGGGAAGAGAGATGTCGGAGATCTTCACAGTGTCTGGCGTAGGTCGTTGCTACCGCGCTGGAATTCATTTTCACGAATACTTGGCGCCGTTGGCGGTCATGACGCGTACGACGTACATGTTAGTTTTGGGAGGGAAAATGCATCTATTCTAACTCGGAAGAGAGTGGGCTTTTTTTTTGCCACGAACAGAAAAGGCTAAAGAAAACAAAACACGAGGCGTTACGGCCTACGGAGCACTGTAATGGGCCAACCCATTATGGTTTCAAGAAGAACTAATAATTCCATTTATAATTTTATTTCTTTTTCTAAAATTCATGAGTTTATAACTTGAAATACATTTTTAATACCTGTTATCGGTATAATTAGTATAAAAATAAATAAATTTCAGGTCATATGAAAATAACAATAATAATATATTTTTCTGCTTGAGCCAGTGTGAATAATACACTCTCCACACGTACTGTTGGTATGTTAGCTAGAATTTAATTTGCAAAAATAAAAAATTAAAATTAAATTATCTTTCGAATGAGGTGATCAAAGAGAAACAGAAAAACAGAAGCCAAATACGAAAGAGATCAAAAGGATGCATATATGTTGGACTAGACCACATGCATGCATGCATGCATGCAAATGCAATAAATATATATATATATATGCACCCCACTAACAAAGAAAATTGACCACCCACGCTAAGTCCCTATTAGTACGAGAGATGATTAAACATAGTAATCCTTGTTTCTGCTGCATTTTTGGTATCAAAACATTCCCCATACGTGCGAACGTTCATGCATGAACAAGGTATAATATGGTCCGAATCCGGATTGAACAAAGTCTCCACCTGATTCTCTCTTTCTTACCTAAATGTAACTGAGAAGGGTTAGTCCCGATTTGAATACAAGAAGTGTTTCGTTTCATTTCATCTCATCATCATTACAACTTTGTCAAATTTCTATATAAACTATAATAAACAATTCAACTTTTTCAAATTTTAAAAATAATAATAATATTAAAAAATAATATTTCATTCAACTTTCATCTAAAACTATATTATCTTATCGCACTATACAAAGGAGCGTAAGATATCCTTGTTCCACTCTGCACCATCCAAAGTTCTGCATCATAAGTTACAAAAAGTCTCCTATTATTGTTCATGCTTGGAATAAACTTTGCGGAAAGCATCAACAGCCTGGCATCATGTGCCAAGGCAGCCCCATTTTGGGCACAATATCTTGAGAAAAACGAAGTCTAACTTGGAGATTCTATCATGTTTTTTGTTGTCACTGTAGCTACCATAAGCATATTTTTTACCACTTTAGCTCTCAGTGCAAGAAACCCAAATAATTTGCACCTGGAAGATCAAGAATCTGGCCCTTTTGAGGGGCTCGAAATCTTGATTATTGTTTTGATAACTACAGACATGATCAGGATAAGAACTATTTCAACAACTCTCTTCTTTTGGCTAAATTATTCTCACCTTCTCATGATTAAAGACCATGGTATTGGGAGAAGGTTAAACATGTGATTAAGACAGTCATCTTTAGCACTGCACGAAGAAGCTGTTTGGCCTGAAAACAAAAATGAAATTATAAATAAAAGATGTCTTCTGCATCATCAAACACTGTTGGGATAAGACCACTCAGAATCCCACTACGAATTGTCCATGAAAAGGCAGTTTCTCCATGTGATTTCGGTGTACAAGGGTCCCATCCGATACGTTGCTTATCATCCGTACGTTTACAAATCCTGGTTTTCCCAAATACTTTTCTTTGAATTCGAAGCAAACAAATGGGCCAGGCTGCGTTTTCACGGCGTCTGCATGTGCTCTCAGCTCTCTCGAGTATGTAGGTTGTTGCTTGGGCATGAATGGACACAAAACGAAAACGAGTTCCATTCATTAAGGTGAGTGGCGCAATCCATTGCAGCGGCTAGCTAGGCAGCTCTCGTTTGGGTTGTTGCTGGTATTCAATATCTATTTTGAAGGATTTATTGTGAGAGAAGCGTCGGTTATACACATGTATAGCATGGAAAAGAGAAATCAAGACTCCAATGATACAAATTTTGAACAAGTATTTTATAAAATAGAAATGATAGTTGTAGTCGTAAGTGTGCAAACGCCTATAATCGCTTTGAGAAAAGTGAATAAATATGAGACCTATGAAAAAAAACAATTAATTTTTTCACAGTAGATCTCACTTTTTTTTAAAGCAACTGCATAGCACTTACGCACTCTACGACTGCATGTAGCATTATTCTTTATAAAAAAGTAATTCACACTATGAAAAAGCATGAGAAATTTATTTTCTTTGTGGGTTCACATTTTTACAAAAAAATTATATAAAATTTGTATATTTAAGACTTATACTTAGAATCACTCTAATTACCATGCGAATCCCCAAGTCAATTTTGTCCGGAACAAGTCAATAAGCGTCCATTTTCTCTGAGAATCAAGCATTCAAATCAGCTTTCAAAAACACATACCTAAAAGGATTGACAAGCAAACAGTACTTTTTTACGAACCAATCTCTTTTGGGGCAAATTACGTTTCCACTTTTGCTGCCAAACGGGTTTTGGTTTGATCAAGATCAGGAGCTAGCTAGCCTATAAAGTGTCTCCATCTCTAGCTGTTACGTGCAGATATATGAACTTATAAAGAAAATGAAGCAAAAAACGCCCAATGCAAGCACCTATACATTGAAAAAGAAGGGCACTGGAGAGAAAACGTGGAGATTCCTTGCGTGTTGAGCGAAGAATTGAAGATTGGTGTAAAATTGAGCCCCCGCACGAGAGAAAAATGTGGGCTGCGTGGGGCATTTGTCGTCTTGATCATGAAATAAAGTATAAGATTGTGGAAAGGAAGAGTCATTGTCATAGAATTGATGGAAGGCAATTCTGTATGTACTGGCAAAAATCACGGAACGAGTACAAATTTGTTGTACTGGCTGGCTGGCTGGACGGGGAAGAAAGTGGTCTACATCTGTTGGCAACAGTGAAATTAGGAGATGGGGGGTGGGGGACGAGCATGAGCTGGCGTCTGGACTCTGAACATGAATCGGTGGAGCAATTGTTCTATAATGGTAATCATGATTTGGGTCACCCACTTTTTCACGTCACATCTTGTACAAAAATTTTCCTGCAATGATGATCAGTAATGTAACTCCCGGTTTAACTCATCAATTCATTGGTTTTTCCAAAGGTTTCTTGACGTCGGAAAGGCATTTGCACTCCAATTTGGAGTTTTTTCGATTCAGATTAAGTGATAAGATGGATTGAGATAATTTGTAAATAATAATAAATAATAATAAGATAAGTTGAGATGATCTCAATCCAAACTAGCTCTTAATCAAAATGTACTTTGTGACCTCAAGAATGTTGGAATTGGGGTGATACTCAGGGATGATAAGGGTGAAATGCTTATAGCAGTAATTAAGGCTGAAAATGCAGTGGAAAACCCAAGAACCATTGAATTATTGGCTATTTTTCGTGGGATGCAGTTGTGTGCTAGTAGGGCTATCATGAATCCAATTGTGAAATTTGATTGCCTGCTGCTTGTTGATTCTTTGAAGCATAATCAACAAGCTTGATTTTAAACTTGGGGCTCTTTATGGTGAAGTTATGAGATCAAAAACCTATTTTGCATCTTGTTCTTTTACATATGTATTTAGAAAAGGTAACTCGGCAGCACATAGTCTTGCAAGACATGCTTGAAATGTTGAGAATATTGAAATGTGGGAAGATTGTATTTCAGACTTTCTTTTTCAAGCTCTTTGGCTTGATAAATATCTGTAATCTTATTTATCTTCAATGAAGTTGGTTTTTCTATTAAAAATAAAAAATAAAAAAGTGCTTTATTTTTATTTACGCGAAAATATTGTTCTTAGAAGGTGGTGGACAACATAACTAAATTGGTAACTAGTTTCCCTATATCTAATACTAAAATTAGACCAATAAAATCATGATTCAAAAGGAGCTAGCCACACCTACCCAACTCATCTGAAAGATTTGATATACTTATCAACATAATCATGAGCATATCAAATATGCTTGACTTCAAAATTACATACTTGTAATGAGAGAGAGAGAGAGAGAGAGAGAGAGAGAGAGAGAGAGAGA